>JAMPIV010020935.1:0-230000 GCA_024509875.1 Oreohelix idahoensis
TTGCCGTAATCAAGTCTCCCCATGGACACACGAAAGACGATGGCTTTCCCTGGTGTCAAAGGAACAGGGAAGTTCGCCGCTTGCCTCTCAAAAACCGAGTGCCAGGCTTTAGCTCGTGGTCAAATAACTCTAAAAGGATGCCGCTTCCTGCGACAGAAAGTCTTGGGCGCGTCAATTTTTTTCCCTCTACCAACATAAAAGAAGAGGGGAGTAAACCTGTCCGATTTTAAAGTGACAGGCCAGTTACCCCCACTTTCCAACTACAGGTGACCAAAAAGAAATGAAATGGGCGGGCCAAAAGTCAAAAAGAATTTAGGGGTGTGTCTGAGCTCTAGGCGTGTGCCAAAGTTTTAGATCCAGCGTCACAGTACCCCTGCAGGAAGCTTGCACCAAGCAGTCACATACTCTTGCACTTAAAACAAAAATATTTGACAATAGATCCCCTAAACGAGATTTTGACAAACCTATTTTAACCTTTTACACAATTAACAACACAGTAATAACTTAGGCTTGAACAACAGAGGACGGTTTATAGAATCTGGGTTTGAAGGTGACACGTGCCATGTACGTGCCTTGGCACAGCATTTAGCAAACACACAATCATCACCACACAACTGGCATTTGTAGTTGTTGTTGTTTAACTAGGGCTGTTGAGCTTCTCACTCTTTTGCAGTCAATACCAAGCTGAAGACTCCTTGGTATTATCTATACTGTAGATCTAGACTTGTCCTGTGGCTTTTCTGCCATTCCGAAACGTGCTGAGCTCCAGATTCTCCAGCTTGGCTAGCATTTAAAGGATTGTCACATCTGGTCCCAAGCTAGGAGTAAGAAGTGTGTGGCATACTGTGCATTCCCTGCCATCCAAGGGGGCTCTCCAACAATGCAGAGCAAAAATTCTGTGCTCTGGTTCTGGCCTCTCACAAGGAAGGTCCTGCACAGAGTCACTTTTCAGCTCCCCTGCATAGCACTGGATCCATAGTGAGATTCTCCTGCATGCAGTCAACCAGGTCAAAGCCAAAGAATCATGTCTGGGGCTCAAGTGACTTCTCCAAGCTTAGTGTGCAATGCTGGGTTCTCAACATGTTTCACCACAGGGGGAATCACTGGAAGTGTGTGGATGGTTTCAAGAGTCAATGAGGGTGTAATTAGCCTCACAGACAGAGGTTCACCTCCACATATGTATACTATAGCATTGTGCATAGCTGGTGGTCATATAAAGATGACTCCAGATATGCCTCCATGCATACACAACTGGCATACAAATACCTGACACTATCATTAGTCCTCTGTACACTTTACGGAGCATGGAGCCACTCACTTAAAGCTAGTCCACTGCAGGAATGGTACTGGTGATGCATCAAGTGCTTAACACACTCTTCCTCAGTGGTGGCATTTAGAACCAATTGTTATTTGTTTAAAATGTTGAGGTTGCCAACCCTAGGCTACAACCTCATATTAGCCACCTTGTACGACATGATGAGGTTGCCAACCCCAGGCAACAACCTCATATTAGCGTTCCTTGTACGACAGGTTGAGGTGATGGTACAGTAGTCCTATTCTATTCTTTGTCTCTTCAGCTGCCAACTTCCCCCCTGGTTCCCCCCCCAAGAACTACACGGGGCAAATATCTGACATACCAACTTGTTGCGTCCTTTTTGGGTTCTTAACAGTAGTAAAGTAGACATGAGTCTGACTTCTGTTAAGAGGGTACGCATCAACAAATGTAGTAAGAATATATTGGTAATTCATCGCGCACATATTTGTGCGTGGGTATTTTGCGTTTTGCTGCTAAACACTAGATGACGCAGTGACCTCAGAGAGAGATGGCTGGAATGGAAGTCAGACATTGGTCTGTTCGTTCGAACCCCAGATTGGGGGTAAACTACTGTTTATGTTGATGTTATACGGCCTTACAGATGGAAGCTATCGCCGTGAGAATTTCACAGTAAGTTTTGTTTATTGGAGCTTATGAAAAATATATATTTATATTGCGGTTTCGCAAAGATGAATCTAGTCAGCACATCCTATGGGGAATTATTGACCCTCCATCAGGGTGTACTGAAAATGGATCAAAGTTGAAGTAAAGTTTGTGGATCCAGCCGATTATTTGCAAGTACGTGCCGTTTGAAAGAAGTATATCACAAACGTATAAAGTATGTTTTTTAGCCGTCCTCGTGGATTACGGCAGATGATTGAGAGGTCAGCCAAATCCCTCAGGACTTAGCTCTTTATCAATATATAGGTTTACTTGGAGATGCCTATCAAATAGGATATTCGGATATGCCAAATCATAGCAATTGTTTACGAGCGTTTGAAGATGGGACATTCTTGGATTATCAGTATACCCTTGATTATAATACTTTCTTGTTCTCTGGCCCTTACAGGTCGCCTTGCATATGAATCGTCCATGATTTTAGTATGAAAAATAAGGCTGACAGGATGATATAAATTGCTTGTCATACTTACACATTGGTATGTCTTGAACTTTCGACTTATAGTCGTCTGCTGTCCTATTTAATATTCTGCAAGACTTGTAAAGCATTGTATAATATATGTATCAGAGTGCTGCCAATGTTCTTACCGATGTCCTTGCCAAATGGGACTCGTCCATGAGACTAAAGGATTATACTCCAGACCGACCCTGTCAAACGTCAAAGGATGTTTTCCAATCTATGAAACAAAAATGTGGATTCACTCAAGAGTTCCAGTATGCTTCATTTGGCACTGGCATTTGTTGATGTGCCCTGTTGAGATTCCTATTGCTTGATCGCCTCATAACCAAATATCATTCGCGCTATAAGCACCAGTAGTCAACTAATCATCACTACAAAAAATGACTACTACACAACTATAAAGCTTCCACACATCCTGATACAGACATAATTATAATCATATGGAAAATGTCTTGGTTATTAAAGATGAAATGCAGGCTAGTATGAAGTTTACAATACTTTTCAAATAGGAAACCACTATCAAAATGCATTTTCACCCCAAAAAATTTTGTTTTAATACATTGGCTTACTGAGAAAAAGTTTCTCAAATCAAACAATTCCATCGCAGCACATACTGGAATACAGACTAATAAGGAATCATAGGTTTAATCTGGGCATGCCTGGAAAGCAGAGAGCAGAAAATGCACTTAAAGTATCTTATGGGGTTATCTTGAAAAAAAAAATTAATAAAATAAAAATTTCTTTTCCAAGTCTCTAATATTTGATACAGAGTAAGCATATTGCTCATTGATCTAGACCAGTGTTTCTTAACCTTTCAGACGTCCCGCACCCCTTCACGGCATCTTAAGAAGCCTCGCACCTATTTACAGAAGCCACGCACCCTTTACAGCATCTTAAGAAGCCTTGCACCTCATTATCTTCCAACTCGCAAAATATTACAGAAAAGTGGAAAAAAAAAAGAGAAAATTATGTTTTGAGAAAGTGTATGTAGGATAAAGAGAGAGGGATAGTACCTCACGGTGAGAGACAGCCATGTCCTTTTTAGGATAGTCAGGATCCTATTTGGTTCTCCTCTCTTTGTCTAGCTCATGTATGGCTCCTAGAATACCGCTTGTGTACGGCGGTGGCCACATCCCGGGCAACAGTCTTGGCTGACTGGCTAAACTACATGGGTGGAGTAGGAGCAATCTTACTCAAGGGAATGTCCATTCCTAGTACACAAAGACTGAGACGGTGAGTGAGGCGGAGGAATCTGAGAAGATCAACGGCTCGCAAAGCGAAACAGCAAAGTGTGTGGCGCACTAGAGGCATGTCGGACATAGAAAAAGACAATGGCTAGCCACCGTGGAAGAGATTGGGGCCTTACCACGTACTTCCTACAGAAAGTAATGGAATCACAACAACAAGATAAAAACCGATATGTAGAGAACTCTCTGTCCCCTGGGGAAGAATCTACTGTACAAATTAACAGGGAAGAGGCAACTCCTCTAATGAGTAAGGAAGTACATAATGACGAGTGTTCCTTAAATTCTGTTGAAAGGGAGCATTCTGAGAAAGACCACCTAAAAACTAGTAGGAGAAGCCTAAAAATAGGAACATGGAATGTTAGAACTTTAAACGGAGAAGGAAAGCTGGACAATCTTATATTAGAGGCAACCGACATGAAACTCGATATACTGGGAGTTGCAGAGGCAAGACTTTTGGATACAGGCTACATAACAAGAGACCAGTACACGCTTATACACTCAGGAGGAGAAAAACACGAAAGAGGGGTAGGAATGTTGATAAAGAAGGAGTTAGAAAAATACGTATGTGGATACTGGACACACAATGACAGAATGATGTTACTAAAGATGAGAGCAAAGCCATTCGACATATCAATCTTACAAACTTATGCACCAACTAAAGATTACAGCGAGGAAGAAATAGAAGAATACTATGAAGAGCTACAACACACACTTAAACCAGTCAAATCTACAGATGTGTTGATAGTAATGGGTGATATGAATGCAAAAGTAGGAAAAGGAAAATACAAGAAAATAGTAGGACAGTATGGATTAGGGACAAGAAATGATAGAGGAGACAGACTTATCCAGTTCTGTGAAGAAAACCAGCTGGTCATATGTAACACCTTTTTTGAACATCACCCAAGGAAATTATACACATGGAAAAAGCCCAGGAGATGTAACACGAAATCAAATCGACTATATCATGATAAAACATAGATTTAAGAACAGTGTCACAAGTGCAAAGACACATCCTGGCGCCGACATAAATTCAGATCACAATCCAGTTGTCATCAAAGTAAATATAAAGCTGAAAAGAGCAGGAAACAGAAGACAGGAGGAACCCCAGATAGAAATATCAGCGCTGAAACAACCAGATATAAAACAGAAATATTTAATCGAAGTCAAAAATAAATACCAACAGTTATTGACAGAAAGCATGGAGCAGTATAGAAGAGAAAACCCAGAAGAAAAAGCAACCGCAAAATGGGAATGCTTAAAAACAAGCATACAATCAGCAAATGCAAATTTACCTAAAAAGGAGTCTAAGAAAAATCAAATTTGGATGACAGATGACATCTTGAATAAAATGGCAGAAAGAAAGAAAGCAAAAAATACTCCAGAATATAAAACAATAGACAATGACATACGTACTATGTGTAGAGAAGCAAAAGAACGGTGGATAGAAACAAAATGTAAGGAAATAGAAGACTTGGAAACGAAGCACATGACAAGAGATATGCATGAAGAAATAAAGAAATTATCAAATCGGTCGCGGTTTGCACAAGGAGGAAGCTGTATCAAGAACAAAAATGGTGTAATATTACTTGATGAGAAAGACATATCAAACAGATGGGCAGAATACGTAAAAGAACTATTCGAGGACAACAGAGGTAAAAAACCATCACCAGATTCTAATGAAGGCCCACACATTCTCAGATCAGAAGTAGAGAATGCCATTCATATGATACAAAAAGGAAGATCAGCAGGCATGGATAACATAAACATTGAAATGATAGAAGCTCTGGAGAGCTTTGGTATAGATACAATCACAGAAATATGCAATGATATATACAATACAGGATATTTACCACACGACATGAAGACATCAGTTTTTATAACATTGCCCAAAAAACCAAATGCAACAGAATGTTCAGACTTCAGAACAATCAGCCTGATGAGTCATGCAATTAAGATACTGCTCAAAATCATACAGGAAAGAATAAAAAGTAAAGTAGACAGCGAAATCCAAGAAGAACAGTTTGGTTTTAGACGGAACAGTGGAACAAGAGAGGCAATATTTTGCCTAAGAAGATTAGCAGAAAAATATACAGAGGTCCAAAAAAGTATGTATATGTGCTTCATTGACTATAAGAAGGCTTTTGACAGAATCCATCATGAGAAAATAATTGAATGCCTCAAAGACATAGGTATTGATGGAAAAGATATAAGAATACTCAGTAACCTTTATTGGGAGCAAACTGCCACAGTAAGATCGGGAAGGAATTATTCACCATACATAGACATAAAAAGAGGTGTCAGACAAGGTTGTGTGCTGTCCCCCTGCCTATTTAATTTATACACCGAAAAAATTTTCAAACAGATACAGGAAATACCAGGACTGAACATCAGTGGAAGATCAATAAACAACCTTAGATATGCAGATGATACCGTGTTGTTAGCTGAAAGCGAACAGGAGTTACAAGAACTAGTGAAGCAAGTGAACAGTATAAGTCATGAATATGGACTCGACATTAATATTGAGAAAACTAAAACTATGATAATTAGCAAAACAGACGATAAACCCACATTAAAGATAAGCGTAAATGGGAAAATCCTGGAACAAGTCAAGAGCTACGTATATCTTGGTCATATAATAACAGAAGATGGCAGATGTGAAACAGAAATCAAGAAGAGAATAGGAATGGCCAAAGCTACATTCAACAACATGAAACATATACTGACATCCAAACAGTTATCTCATAAATTAAAACTGAGAATCATAAAGTGTTATATATATTCTGCATTTCTGTATGGTGCAGAAACATGGACGATGAATAAGCATTTGGAAGAAAGAATTGAGGCTCTTGAAATGTGGATATATAGAAGAATGGGGCGTATCTCATGGAAAGAGATGAAAACAAATAAGGAGGTCCTAGAAAATCTAGGTATGAAAAGAGAACTAATGAGAGAGGTCAAAGTTCGGCAGCTAAAATACTTTGGCCACATAAAAAGGCATAACACCTTGCAGAAGACCATAACAGAAGGGAGAGTTGAAGGTAAACGTGCAAGGGGAAGACAGCGCTATAAGTGGGAAGATAACATCAAGAGATGGACGGGAAAGAGTCTATCAGAGTGTACCACCAAGACAAGAGACAGAAGACGTTGGAGATCCATTACAGCCAACCTCTGTTGTGGAGATGGCAACTGATGATGAATTTACAAAATGTGATAAACGTTTGGTTTTGAATTTGTTATTGATAACGTTGTCTGAAATCTATTTTGTACAAAGACATTTAAGTTCCGTATATTATATTGTGTTTATGATGATTCACCTTCTAAAATAACTGGTAGGTCTTGCACCCCCTAGTTAAGAAGCACTGGTCTAAACCTTTATGTACACAAAGACTCTTACACTACTCATTCATTCACTACCCATTAGTTCCTCAAAGAGCAGAAGCGTTCAACAAATTTGTGTCAGGTCCTCCCTGCGCCATCTGCTCAATATATTTTTACGTCTTCTTTATCCCTTTAACTGATGTCTCCATGTACCATTTTCAGTCTCCCCGCACCTCCAGAACAAAGGATGCCTTGCAATGCTAGCTATCAAGTTGTTTTTCTCAATGTATATCCTATCCACTGCCAGTGTCTTATCTTCTGTTCCACTGGCACCTATCTGGTTCTTGTCATCATTTCCACATTGGTGATCTTCTCATACCATCTTAACCTTTCTAATCTATGCAAGCACCCGTTTATGAAAGTCTGCAACTTCTAGACTGTTGCTTTTGTTACACATACCCTTCGTAACTGATAATTTTGAACAAACTTTGTTGCACTGCTGTAGAATTATAATGCCTGTGCCATCATCAACAATAACCGTGTTACTGTCATCCAAAACCTGAGGGACAAACAGAAAAGAGATATTAAAAACTATTAATTATCCAAGTGTAGTTAAAAAAAAAAAAATGAGTGTTATTATTAAAGAATTTCATACTCCACAGTGTACAAGCAAAGTATTCATATGACATAAATGAGTCAGGAATTCATATCACAGAAACCAAAGTCTATATCTTTTTAAACAAAATGGCTTTCAAATACTTTTTTTGAAAATTGTTTCCCGAGTATTATTTGCAAGTACTGACAATAATCTGTATAATTAATGTCACACTCATCATTATAACTCTAGCTACAAGTTCATTCCACTCCCACCCACCCTGATGACTGTGGATGAAAATTCTATGTGCAGATTATATATACCTAATGTAGTATGTTTTGTCATGGTTAGTCATTTTAATGATTATTTATTTAGAACTTTTAAAATATACAGTTTTGCCCTATGGAGGAACATCTCAAATTCAGGGTACTTCTGCTTGTTACCTATATGACCAAGTTTATTTCTTCCTCGAGGCAACCATGACGAAAAGGAAGCAAAGCATAGTAACACTGTGACCTATCATGCATGTCATAAAAGAAGGGTTGGGCACGGGGCCGGTTACCCCATCCTGTAGAAATGCTAACACCACAAAAACTCCAACAAACAACATGATCCTATTGTGTGGCTCTGGAGCATGGAGAGCACTAAAAGAGTCAGAAAGTTACAGACTTTCATAGATGGATGCTTGCGTAGAACAGAGGGACTGAAATGGTATGGCAGGATCTCTAATGTGGAACTGATGACAAGAACCAGACAAGCGCCAGTGGAGCAAGAGATGAGAAGAAGACTCTGGAGGTGGATAGAACACACACTGAGAAAATCTGCTGATAGCATTATCAGGCAGTCCTTGTTCTGGAACCACGAAGGTAAGGTAGGTAGAGGAAGACCAAAGAACACACGGAGAAGAGAACTGGAGAAAGACATGAAGGGGATGAAGGAGACATGGAATGACCTTGAACTTTGACAGGAAGACTTGGCAAAAGTTTGTTGAAGGCCTATGCTCCTTTGGGAAGTTGAAAGGATGAAAACAAAATCAAATTTTTGAAATTAAAAACTCTGTTGGGCAACAGGCTGGTACCTTTTATGTCCTCCTCCGCTGAATATGCACGCTATACATGATTTTAATCAATGTTTATTTTTCTCTTACTTGTAATTTTTCCTCCTGCCCTCTCCATTCACTATTTTCTGGGTAGGTAGCAGACCAAAATATCTTTCAGCCTAACCATCACATGCTTCTTTAGAATGTTTATCACGTTTAGTTTAATACCCGTAATGGAATAAGAGATTGGCTTAGCAGTTAGAGCGCTTTCCTTTCCTGGTAGCTTCACACCCCAGCATACCTAGCTATAAATGGGTACCTCCTTCTACTCTTGAGTCAGGGAAGGCAAAGGCAGCAGGGGGGGGCTGGTCACCCTACGCATAAAGCTGGACCTAGAATGGTGAGGTCTCAAACACTTCCCTCCCCTACTGCAGTTTCTGTTATGGGACTACTTTTACTACCTTTAAGCGGAAGAAATGATTTTTTAAAATAATTTATTTATTATATATTTCGACAGAATATATTCCTATTTTATACAATGCATGGGGCCAACTAACCAGAAAGAAATGTGTGCTACTAACATGTTCAACTACAAGGACAGTTCATCATGGGAATCTCAGTACTTTGCATTGCCTGAGATCTTCTTCTTCTTCCTCGTTCGTCCTGAAAAGGACGTTGGTTGCGTTGTGTCTGTTTACACCGGAGCTGTGATATCTGCACCTTTCGGTCGACACATCCGACTTCAGCACGGCATTTTTTGGGACCGGGTTTGCCTTCCCTCTGCGATCCCTACTCTCTCAGCCAGACTGCAGTGATGCAGCCTGTTTCCAGGACCACCACGTGGAGGTGGAGTAGGGTCTTGGTCAGCTCTGGTTCGCTGACCCTGATGCAAGCAGTCAAGCTATGGGTCGCTGACTGCATTCTGTATTGCTGCATCTTTGGGTCCCTCATTGCCTGAGATGCACATTCACAACATGAAAATTTTAAGCATTTTCTGGGGGAAAAAAATGTGTATGCCTTATGCTTTGGTGGGACATGTTGAAAGAAGCAATTAATATGATAATGTAGCCTCCACATGTAAAAGAACTAGCTACAGAAATCGCAGCACATGAATGCTTCGATGCTACCATTTTGCAAGGCAACCAGCTGCAGTAGTAGCTAGAGCTCCATAAGCAGTGTAAATGGACACGAATATGATGGTCTGGTGAAATGGTGGGTAAACCTCAGCTATGCCCTTGTACTTGTTATCAGACCATCAATCTTCTCTCTTTCATACATCAGCAATCTCTTTTCTCATAAACAAGTTCTCCTTCATGTTTCAGATCTTTAATGCAGTGACTCTTTACAATCTGTGCCATCATCTTTCCCTTCCTTTGTCTCATCATCGATACTGTTATAAACTATTTAATAAAGTATACTGCAATGTACTTTAAGCTGTTAATACATCAAGTGAGCAGCACACCACAATCAATTACAATAATCAATGAACATCAATTGTAAAAAGTACCTGCACAACTGTTCCTTGAATCCACACAGAAGGAAGAATTGTAAAGCATTTGTTACCTAACTGGCACTTCCGTAAATAGTGTTCATTACTAGACTTGTCTGAAGTCTTTGTCTCAGTGCAGCATTTGAGATGTTTAGCAAGAACTTTCTGGGATGGCAGCTTCAAATAACTCATGTCAGGTGGCAAATACGATATGCACACAAACCAACAAAGGCAAATATCACACAGTAATTCTGTGTTTAAACATGTAGTTATCTGCGGATTAAGTGAGCAAAATGGTAACTATATATATACACACACATATATATTTATATATACTGTTGTTCAACTACAAGGACAATTCATATATATATATATATATATAAACACACACACTAAAGCTTACCAATATCAACGTGGTCTGATATATCTCAACCAGCCAGTAAAAAAAAACCGAGAATGAAACATCCCAGTGAGGTAGAGAATGAAGAGCTGCCAGCAAAGCAACTGAATGCTGAAGCCAACTGCAAATCGGGCTGACCATGTGAAAACAATGGAAGTGGCACGTGCAGCACAACTGCCAACAATTATGTCCCAGACAACGTATAATTTCATGCTAATGTTTTATGGTCCTATGCTTTTTAATGAAAGTTTTATTAATTCCTTTACTTTGCAGAAGCATCCTCTTAGGTGCAACATAATGATATTTTATGGAGAAAATCACTGCAATTTACACACTCGTGTAACCCTTGCATCATTGTGCTTGCATTGTAAACAAAAGACAGAGCCACTAACTATTAACAAAACGATATGATTCTTCCAGGCAAGATTACTCCTACAATTTTGCTTGAATACCAGCTTTCATGGCATGCATTTTGTCATTTCAAATCACTGTAACATGTGCATTTAAAAAAGTATGTGGAGCATGATAATTCCGCGATGCACTGACTGCCAGATGTTGATGGCATGCCGCAGAATGTGATATTAACCTGCTTTAATAGAGAAGTGAACACAAAACATTTGAAAGAGAAGAATTCTCTGCTGCTGTTGCACATATGTGCCAGGTGCGGAAAAGAAACATTTAAATAAAAATAAGAAAAAAAAATTGTGTTGGTTTTTTTCAATGTTTACGTTTTCTTTTAAGTGTACATAAAATGTTAGACACTCAAGGTAATTCAGAATATGATTTTATGTTATTTTGCACATTCAAAGAAATTAAAAGTTTTAATAAGCAAATCTGCTGTCATTAATAAATCACTGTTTAGGATTCCTAAACTTAACCCATATTACTGCATCTCTGAATTATTTTTTTAAGGCGCAGCGAACACACGGCCCACTGTTCTTCATTTCAATCGATACACCAAAACCATGGGACATTTGGGTTTTACCCGTTACCAGCCACAATTGCAAACAGGAGACAAAGATAAAGGTTTAAATGAAGAACAGCGGGACATGTTCATCAATGCCAATTCAATCCAAATCAGTCGCCTACGTTGTTAGGATTCATAAACCTAACCTGTTTGAACTGAAGAAGTCTGTTCGATACGGCCGTAAAAAAGAATTCAGAGATGCATTAAAAATGGGTATGGGTTAGGAATCCTAAACCTAACAAAGTGGGTGACTTATTTGGATGGCATCGAAAATGTCCCACTGTTCATTTCAACCACCTAGATCTCATTTCTGCATAGGCCTATCTGAATTCTTTTCTTAAGGCCATATCAAACACATGGCCCACTGTTCTTCATTTCAACCAATAAGTAATAGGCCCTATAGATAGGTTAAGAGAAAAAAATAGAATAAAGGACATGCACACACATAGGAAAATGGAAGGTTTGAGTGAGGCACAGTGGGCCGTCTTCTGTGATGTTACTGCATCTCTGAATTCTTTTTTAAGGTCCTATCGAACAGATGACCCACTGTGCTTCATTTCAACCAAACAGATGAAAAAAAAGAGCAACCCAGAAAGATTTAACAGAAATAAACAACAAATATAACACTGGGTAAAAGTTAAAAAAATAAATAAATAAAAGCTGACATGAAAACAGTTCGATACGGCCTTAAAAAAAGAATTCTGAGACAGAATCAAGGGGGAAGGATTAGGAATCCTAAACCTAATCTTAATCCTAACGACGTGAGCGATGTATCTGTACGGCATCGTAGAACACATCCCACTGTTCATTTCAAAGATTCGGAAAAGAAGAACTGTTCGTGCCTAGGCCTATATTTAATGTGTAGGCCTACATATGTCTGAAAACAACAGCCTTTCTGTACTTGCCACATTTACAGTAAATATATTCTCTTATTAAATATATGCAGAAGCCACGTCACTTCGGTTTCTTCATACCTTCTTCCCTTTCTAACGAGCTGTTGTTAAGTTTTCAATCCATTGGAGCCCTCATGACAGAAACAACAAAAAGCCAAAACTACCGCGTTGTCATACTGCCACAGTGACTCACAGTAGTAGCATTTTCCGAGTTAATTAATTTTGTCCTGTTTAATCTTAAAGTCACTTATTCTTGGTGTAATATTTGAAAGCAAAACAGTAGAAACAACGTATTCACTATAAATGTGAAAAATACAGAAAGACTGCTGTCATTAAACATTAGACGTTTATTTCTGTTTTCTTAAAATAAGACATGAATCATTCCGAAACAGCTATTTCGATTGACTTTGTGAGAGCCAATCTGGCGCACCACTCTGCCTCAATGATTTAATTAATTTATTTTAGTCATGCTGTGTTTTTGGCATATATTTTTAAAGATTATTTTCAAAAGTATGATATAGTTACATAATAGATAAAACTGTGGAAATCTTCTAAATTGTGAAACTACTGGAGGGTTGAAATAAATCGTACTGTGTCATTATAAATAATGAATACTCAGATCTCCATGGAGACGGTCAAGAGAAACATTGATTGCCCTGCAGACTCAGATCGATATTTCCCCCCTTACCAAGTATAGGCATGTTCGTAGTTTATTCCCTGTGTGTTCAAGCATAGTGCGAGGTGAGGATTTTATTTGAAATAGATCGTATGCATTATCTATGTATTTCATGCTTTAACTTAACAGTTATACCCATACATTTTATACAAAGACATGTTAAGTAGCCTAGTTGCTTTTTTGTTTTTAAATTCACATATACCTTAGGAGGGAAAACAACATGCAGCTCGTGCCGAAATACTTAATGCAGTCGTAATTACATATACAGTTCAGTTACATTTTAATGACCCAATATGTCTAAAGTACGCTTTATTAACGTAATAACAATCTGCAGGAACCTATGCAGCTATAGAATCAGAATGGCAGCAACAATAAGAACACAAACAGAGCTTCAAATGAAGTCAAAGAAAGCTCTCCAAACGGCAACAGATCCCGTGGATAGACTGAGATTGGCATGTTTAACGAGAGGAGCAAATGGAATCAAGGGTTTAGCAAGGTAAGACACAACTCTGTGAAATGTCAGTGTCACCTGTTGTGTATCCTGGTGTTGTTGATTATACCTTTTTCACAGCTCTTGGCCTCTGGTGTTCTGTGTTTGTTATGTTATTTTATGTGATGAACTAGAACTAGAACGGTATCGAAGTAATAATGCACTTTATTTACACATCAACTGGTTTCTGCTATATACATGTTGCTTGACTGACTGGGAACCCGCGTTCAGAAGGGCAGAAGTCCAATTACTGACGCTATGCTCTGCGCATGCTCTGTCAACATCCGGGTGTCGCTAAAAGCTATTGGAACGAAATCGTTCTGTATGAAAACACAACAGTGTTATTTTTGTTATCTTCCATTTTTTTTCTTTAATATTGATCGATCACTGTTTCTATCAGGTTTGCCTGTTGTCACAATGATGTATTCTTTTATCATTACAAGATGTCCCAAAAATGTGAAATTTTTGTGTTTTGTTCTGCATAATGATTTCTAGAAGTTTGACATGATTGGCAAATTCATTTCCCTGTGTAGTTTCCAAAAGTCTCTGACAAGATAAGGAAAGAATAGAACTACTTCACCGTCTGGCATGTTGTACAATGCAGCTAATATTTGTTTGTGCATGTGGTTAGCACCTCTTCTTACCTTCACATCTTGTAATAAGAGGTGCAGATGTGAGAAGTGATCACCATTTAGTAGTAGCAAAACTGAAAGTGAAACTCAGAATGGCTGGACCAACTGTAACTACACAGAAAAGGTTTGACATCAGCAAATTGAAGGACCCCCTTACCAGAAAAGCTTTTGTGGCTGATATAAAGAAGTGATATCAATTTGCCAAAAGTCAGGAAAAGACATTGACTGATGATATAGACCAGAAATTCAACACCATTTCAACAATATATAAGGAAAGCAGCAAATCATGCTTGGAATTCCAGGAAAGGAAGAAGCAAGACTGGATAACACCAGAAACATTAAACATCATAACGATGAGAAAGGAAATGAAAAGAAAGAAAACAGAAGCGAAGCTCCCCAGGTTAAAGCAACTATATAGTGAACAGTACAAAGCTGGACCAGGAAGTTAAACGCCAAACCCGAGCCAACAAAATGAATTTCCTAGACGATCTTGCAAGACAGGCAGAAGAGGCAGCACTGAGAAATGAACAAAGCACAGTATACAAAATAACTAAAATCATCAGTGGAAAACGAGGTGCAAACAATATTAGATAAGCAAGGAAATCTCATCACGACAGCAGAGGGACAGGAAACACGATGGGCAGAGCATTTCAGAGAAACTCTGAACAAGGAACCACCAGAGACACAATTGAATGTTCCTGAGGCTCAAAACGATCTAGATGTTAATACAGACATTCCACGACAAGAAGAAATCATCACAGCAATCAAAGAGTTAAAGAATGGAAAAGCTCCTGGCCATGATAACTTAAATGCAGAGCTATTTAAGACAGACCCTGAGCTAGCAGCAGAACTATTAGAACCTCTATTTGCACAAGTCTGGAAAACGGGGACAACACCAACGGAGTGGAACAAAGGAATAATTGTCAAATTGCCCAAGAAGGGAGATCTTGCAGACTGCAATAATTGGAGAAGAATAACTCTTCTCTCAGTTCCCAGCAAAATACTAGGCAGGATAATTATACAGAGAATTTCAAAAGCAGTAGACCACAAACTGAGGAAAGAACAAGCAGGATTTAGAAAGAACAGAAGATGTGTAGATCATATATTTACCCTCAGGAACATTATAGAGCAGTGCTCAGAATGGCAAAGACAGCTGTACATTAATTTAGTTGATTTTGAAAAGGCTTTTGACAGTATACATAGGGACAGTTTATGGAAAATACTGAGGGCTTATGGAATTCCAAGCTGCATAGTGTCAATCATAAAAAGCCTCTATGCCAACTTTACGTGTAGCGTTGGGCAGAGCAACCTAACCTTTGAGGTGAAGACAGGAGTATGACAGGGATGCCCCTTATCAAGCACTCTATTTTTAACAGTCAGACTGGCTGATGCGCCAGACAACAGAGGGCAGTCCAAGAGGAATAAGATGGACTACATTTTCTACATTAGAAGATCTGGAATATGCAGATGACATTGCACTACTAGCACATTCACATCAACACATCCAGGAAAAAATGGATAGACTTAATAAGTATAACCAGCAGGTGGGCTTGAACATCAATCTAAAGAAGTCAGAGGTCATGTCCCTCAATGTGAGCAACCCTGAGCCCATATCAGTAAGGAATCAGCAACTGGAACAGACAGACACCTTCACATACCTAGGATGCATAGTAACACCAGATGGCGGAGCAAGCAAAGACATCAACAACAGAATGAACAAAGCAAGAACAGCCTTTTTTAGTCTAAACAACATTTGGAAGTCCTCTCAGTACAGCACAAATTAAGATTATATCAGAGCTGTGTGCTTTCTGTGCTTCTCTATGGTGCGGAATGCTGGAGAGTTACAGAGAAGGAAATGTCGAAATTGTCATCTTTTCACACGACATGCCTAAGAAAAATTCACCGAATCTTTTGGCCAAATACCATCACCAACCAAGATCTGCTTACTTGGAGCAAGCAAGAGGACATGCACACCATCATAGCTGGCAGACGCTGGAGCTGGGTTGGCCATGTCCTCAGAAGAGACCCCGATGCCATCACAAGAACAGCAATGCTAGGAACCCCTGAAGGAAAACGAAAGAGAGGCCGACCAAAAACAACTTGGCGGAGGACTGTGGAGGCTGAGATGCAAAGAATGAACCAGAGTTGGGGCACTGTACAAAGGATGGTCACCGACCGAGCAAAGTAGAATCAATTTGTTGTTGCCCTACAAGACACCACCAGGCGTGGTGGCCACTGACTGCTTTGATGGTCGGCGGCTAAGGATCAAAGAGGAAGAAGATGTGGTTAGCAACCTCACCATGTAAAACAAAATGCTACAGAACCCACTGCTTTAGTAACATGTGCTTTGATACAGGCTTTGTGAAATAAAGTGGCCAGCTGCAGTTATGACTCCATGCTCCATAAAAAACAAACAAATAATGGAGATGAATACGGATTTAACATTGACATCATTCAGCTCACCTTCATTATACTCTATTTTAAGATGTTATTGAAATTCTTACCATGTTTTAAGACTATATTGCTGGGGCTACAGCAGTATGAAATATCAGAACTGTAAGTTTACCTTGCAACCTGCAAGTCTGGAAGGAAGAGCTATAGAAGAGAGGGATGGTCATAAGCAGCTTGAAAACAAAAACCATGGTGATATCACGAGAGGAAAGAAGGCATCAGATTAAGCTGGGAGAACAGGTCCTGGAGCATGTCAACCACTTTAAATACCTTGGAGCTGTTATAGACTGGAAGGGAGGCATCAAAGAAGAGTTGGCTACCTGAAGAGCAGCAGCTGGGAGACTTTTTCAGGCCATAAATTGAGGATTCCTCAGCAAAAGAGAAGTTGGTAAGAAGATGAAGATGGCTGTATACTGCTCCACGTATGTCCCAGTCTTGACATATGGATGCGAGTCATGGGCAATGACTACAACCCACAAAAGCAAGATCCAAACTTCAGAAATGAGGTATCTGAGGAAGGTGGTTGAAGTAACAAGAAGAGACATGGTCCTCAACCAGATCATACATAAAGGCCTAAAAACTCAACCCCTGCAGACCCAAGTAGAACAGTGCCAACTAAGATGGTTTGGCCATGTCTGCAGAATGGGAGAAGATCGGCTACCACAACAAGCATAGGAAACTAAGAGCCAGGGATCCAGACCACCAGGACTACCCAGAGTCTGCTGGGAGGACAACATTAGACAATCTTTGAAGGACTGAGTACTAGAATGGAACTAGGCCAGGAGAAAGTCAGCCGATAGGATAGTATGGTGCTCTCTCTTCCAAACCTCTACACCTCACGGAGGAATGACTAAGTAAGTACTAACAGTGGATCCCACTAGTTCTGGACATCTGCAATGTTGGGCTGTAACAGGTGAGGAAAAAGGCCAGCAGTCATAGTCTTACGGATAGAGTAGCTGGTCCAACATCCAAACCTCTTTAGTTGCCTTTGTGAAATTTGATAAGGCACAGTGAGCCTGTTCTTTGCTTCCTTTATTAGTCTTTTTCGTTTATAACATGGAAGTTTCTAAATTTCTAGGTCGTCAAATTTACCTGATGAAATGCTTCAGCATACCATCTGGTGAAAGGAAGGGATGCAGAAGTTTGAAAGGAGTTGAATGAGTTTCCATTTAATATTTTGTTCTCCCTTCCAAAATGTTCTTACAACTGAGGACCTAGAATGGCATTACTACAAGTATACTTAGGAATTTATTAGTTTTTGTTAACTTAACCTGTTACATTTTTTAAATTACCATTTTTCATGTTTTTCAATTAAAACAACCATTCTGCTAGTCACTAAATCCATCTGAAAAATAAACAGGCTTATGAAGACTTTGCTGCAAGTATTTCGCAAACAGAACCATATACAGACCTTGTTAATGATGAAGAGTTAATTAATAACCCTTTTGCTCCCTGAGAAACATTCATGCCAAACCTTCATGCCAAACCTTCATGTCAAACCTTCATGTCAAATCTTCATGTCAAACCTTCATGTCCTGTGCCATATTTTCTAGGTATTTCCATGTCTTCTTTATCTCTATAATGCACATCTTCAGTTCTCTTTACCATGTGTCATGAGGTCTCTCTCTATCTCTTTTACCCTGGGGACTCCAGAGCTGTGACTGCCTTTTAATTGTATCAACTGTTCTGCAGAAAATAGAATTTGATACTTTGGGCATTCCTCTGTGAATGTAGATTCCATATGCCTCTCATTTGCACGGAGGTATATCTGGAGTCATATGACCACCAGATAAGCACAGTGCTATAGTATACAGATGCGGAAGAGAACCTTCGTCTGTGAGGCTAATGCGAGAGTAATCTCATTGACTCTTGACATTATCTACTAGGGATTCCCCCTGTGGTGAAACATGCTGAGAAACCTGCAAGCTTCAAGGAGTCACTTGAGCCCTGGATGTAAGTCTGGCTTTTACCTTGGTTGGCTGCATGCAGAAGGATCTCACTATGAACCCATGATAGTCAGGGAGGAGCTGAGAAGTGGCTGTGTGAAGGATATGACAATTCCATGGGAAAGTCCAGAACTAGAGCACAGTATTTTAGCTCTGTGTATTTGGAGAGCCCCCTTGGATGGCGGGGAATGCGCAGTATGCCACGCACTTGTTCCTCTTAGCTTGGGACCAGATGTGATGGTAGTTTAAATGCAAGCCAAGGTAGTTAAAACTGGAGCTCATAACTTAACTAAACAGGTTTCAGAATGGCAGAAAAGCCACAGGAAAAGCCTAGATCTACAGCGTAGATAATCCCAAGGAGTCTTCAACTTGGTATTGGCTGCAAAAGAGCAAAAAGTTCAGCAGTTTTAGTAAAACCACAACAATATGCCTCTCATTTCCGCAGAGCTAATGTAAAATACAGAAGTTGTAGAACAGTATATATGAGGTGAGAGTAATTTCTTATCATCCTGAAAAAAAAAACGTTCAACAGTTGCACCACATTTGTATCTCTGTAATGCTATATATTATTTTATGTTTCAATCAGGACTTTCAAAATTATGGATGATGATGAAAATAGGACCTTAGACAAGAAGGAATTTGCTAAGGGACTACATGACTATGGCATCACTGAATTTGACAAGGCACAGATTGATGAGCTTTTCCACATCTTTGACAAAGATAACAGTGGAACAATTGATTTTGATGAGTTTCTAGTAAGACTTCGGGTATGTTGATGATTCATAGTACTAGTAATGTGACATTGTGTACAGTGAACAGTGTTTGGCTTAAAATTTGGAGCATTGCCTGTGGTTCAGCTTGTGGCACAATTCTTTTGTGTTCCTCATGTGTTTTACTTATTAGGTTAATGATCTTCAGGGGTGCTCCATATTGCCTCATCAGTTTTACCTTGTTTTGGCAAGGCATGCCTCATTCATCTTAGATTCAAGGTCTGTTGGTAATATTAAGGTATGCGCAGGGCCGGATTAAGCCAAGAAGGGCCTCTAGGCTTTTTGGTGTATGTGCCCCCCTTCACCTAATGGGCAGTAATTTTAATTTTTTCAAACCCCTTAGCATAGTGATGGAATATACTAGTATTATTAATAGACTAGTATGTTAGTTTGTTAGAATTACTTACCTCTTTTATTAGTATTATTTTTGATATTATTAAGGTAAGCACATTTTATTGAACAAATTTTCTTCTTTTTCTTTCAACAATTTCTTCAATACATTTTCTTTTTGTACATAAATTTATGCTTTAAAATTTTTTTTTAACTTATGCACAAGCCCCCAAGAGCTTTGGGCCCTAGGCTTCAGCCTACTTAGCATAATGGTTAATCCGTCCCTGGGTGCGTGTTCAGATATAAAAGATATTAGGACACATAAAAGATGTTATGGTCTGATTTTTTTTTTTTTTACATTTTTAAAGTACATCTTATCGCCGTCATCATCTATCCTTTTTATTTCCAGTAGAGCATAAAGCTACAGGCCCTCTATGGTCCCAGGGATCGCTGAAGAGACAAAGAAAGAATAGGAATCCTGCATCCTCAGGCGTGTCATAAAAGGTGACTAATAGGATGTTGTACATGAGGCTGGCAACCTCATCACATTAAACAGATTACCACAGAAGCCATCACTACAAGAGGATTTGAATCTTGATGCAGGCTTCCTGAAAGGCGACCGCTGCAGTGGTAGTTCCATGCTCCGTAAGGAGCACATAGGAACATGATGATGATAAAGCTGCAGCTCTAGCTCACAAACAAAAATTAATAAAGTCTTCTGCTAAAAGACTGCTGTTCACACTAATTCATATTTTGTATCTGTTATTAAATTTTAAACTGGATTGGAAGTATAAAATGTGGATAAATTTTAAGATTTCTCCTTACTACTTGCAGCCTCCAATGAGTCAGAATAGAAAACATCTGATCTATCAAGCTTTCAGAAAGCTGGACAAATCAGGAGATGGGGTGGTCACTATAGAGGATTTGCACGGTGTTTACAATGCAGACAAACATCCCAAATACCTCAGCGGTGAGTGGACCAAGGAACAGGTGTTTAGGCTGTTCTTAGACTCATTTGACAGCCATGATAAAGATGGAAGGGTATGTTTTTTTCCCCACATATCATTTTAGCAGACAGTAGAATAATTTAGATTACTGAAATTTGATTTTACAGTTTTCTTTTTTTGTATTTATTTATTTTTTTGGTATTGTTTTTGTTTTAACTTTCAAAATTTTTTTTTTTTTAAATAATGAAAGATCGTTCAGAGCTAAGTTTAGTTAGTTACTTTTGCTATACTAATTTTTGTAGTCAGTTCATATTCTTTGAACCATAACGGTTCTGTCCCTTATCTTTTTTAAGCCATCTTGCACAATTACATTCACAGGCTCATTAGTTGCTTAGCTGCACAAAATGGCTTCTGTTAAGCATAGTTGATTTCACAGCTGAAGGTATATGTGATGTTAGACTACAGAATTAGTTGTTTGTCAGGGTTTGAGGTGTTCACATATATTAGATGGTACTATGAAAAAATTACAACTAAAAAAAAAAATAATTCAAACTACATTATAATAAAAATATCATTATAATTAGGGTAATGGTGTTCATATTTGTAAATAATATAAGCAGTCACTGCCATTTACTTACTGGCAATATACCTCCCAACCACTTACTCCATTTTGCACACAACTTTCTTTCTTTGGCACAGGACTTTCATTGTATTCAGGCCCAGACCAGGCTTCCTGGTGTGTCATATGAGGCAATAGTATGGGGTTGTACGTTGTGTTGGTATTCTTATCAAAATTGCTACATAAACCACCACTTCAAGAACGTATGAAATGCTTTGGTTCAGGTTTCCTGCACAAATGCTGGCCTCATGTTTCCATAAGGGATGGGAAAAAGAAGAAAGTAGAAGACCAGTTTTCAGAATCAGGTCGGCATTTAGCTTGTCTTTTCTTTATTGCATCTGCTGCATCCCTTGTTCTTTCATAAAAATATGGTAATAATTAATAAACTGTTTACTGTCTTCATGCCAATATTTGATGAGTCGCAGAGTTGTTACATTGCTTGCTTCCCAAGGCAAAATTTTCTGGTTCAAAACTTTGTAGCATCACGTTCCAGGATACCCAGCTGTAAATGGTTACCTTACTGTGTTCTTGAGTTAGGGAAGGCAACAGCAGTGAGAAAGGGAACTGGTCACACGACCTCATAAAGCTGTGATCTAGTACAGTTTCCTGGTTCAAAGCCTGGCAGCATCATGCTCCTTTCTGCCCAGCTGTAAATGGGCACCTGACTGTGTTCTTGAGTTAGGGAAGGCAATGGCAGTGAGAAAGGGAACTTGTTGCATTACCTCATAAAGCTGTGATCTAGTACAGTTTCCTGGTTCAAAACCTGCCAGCATCGCGCTCCAGTCTGCCCAGCTGTAAATGGGTACCTGACTGTGTTCTTGAGTTAGGGAAGACAACGGCAATGAGAAAGGGAACTTGTCACATTACCTGATAAAGCTGTGATCTAGTAACAAATCACTCCCCTACAGCAGTATCTGCTGCAGATCTATCGTTATCTTGTTGACTGTATTGCTATTGTTTATTTATTTTGCTGAAACATATACTTAAAAGGGGGAAAAAATATGTTGATTGCAGACGTGTACACTTTAAAAATGCATCTCTCCTTCTTGACATATAGGCCTAGGCATGGTGACGTTAGTATTGAGTTATCAGTCAGTCAGTCAATTCTTTTGATTTTTGTGCTCCTAACAAAACATGGAGCCATCATCGCAGCTGGTCATCATGTAGGAAGCTCACACCAAAGCATTCATGTGTACTTGAAGCGATGATTTCTGTAGCAAATGTATTTTATATGAGGCTGCGCAATCTCGTATTTGTCGCCTGTTACAACATACATGAGGTACGGTACAAGTAGTTCTATTCTTTCTTTGTTCCATAAGAGACCACCACGTACAACACGGGGCAGTATTGAGTAATACAAGGTTTAAATTATGTTGGGTTTTTAGGAGCACAACATTGATATAAAATGTGACTGCATTATAATGATAAACTTTGTTAAATCTCTGGAATTGCAAAATAGGTTTCAAATGTCAGATTGAGAAAAAGAAAAGTTAAGTATGGGTCTTGTTTATTTTAACATTGATTCTTTGCATCTGTAGAGCCTGTTAAAATTGAGTTAGGATTTGAAACACAGTAATCTGTTACAGTTTACTGACAGTGCCAGATTTTTGCATTTTAGTAATCCTGACATGCGACTTAATTTTATGACATGGCTTCACGTGTATTTGTGCATAAATATGAACAGCGTGTCACTAATTTTGTTGCTATAGTGTACTTAATGTTGTAATAACACTTCCTGTTAACATTTCAGTAACATTTTCCAAACTTTAACGGAAAGTAAGACTGTCTATTTCAGAATTTTACTTTCTTAATGACAGCCTAATTGAGCACTGGTTTCCTTACTTTTCTTTATTTTGCTCACGTTTGATATGTGATATAATGTATTCACACTGACTAATGATATATATGAAGAAATAAAGGTCATCTTTGTTGGGTCAGGCATTCTGGACCCAGTCTGATAGTTCTGCTGTTATTTATTACATCAAGTATAATATGGCCACTTCTTTGTTTCATTTGAGTTTTTTTCTCAAGTTGTCTTTCTCTAATTGTCATCGTTATTGATTATCTGTTTGTTTGTTTTTTCCTTTATGTCCAGCTTGTGTAAATACACCATCTATTTTGTTGTATAGGTCTGTATCCTTGAATCCGAACACCCGAAAATTGAAATATTCTGAAAATCGAAAGTTTTTTAACACATTTTGGCAACTTTCGAACACATTTTAAGCGACATTGGGCTATTCTGGGTGACATATGGAAACCAAAAAAAAATCTGATTTCCAAAACATGGCTGACCTTGAGCATTTCGGATTCAAGGATATGGACCTGTACTTCATGTCGTAAGGTGATATAGGACTTTGGACATGATTGAGTTTCATATATTGTTTTTTGTTGATGAAGGATATGACCTTTCCTTCATTCATTACCCTTCAGCTCCCTAGTGAGCATAGACTTTCAACAAATGCTGGCCAAGTTGTCTTGTCCTGTGCCATCAGCTTAAGGTCATTCCATGGACTGCCGGTTCACGCTGTCAGTAGGTTTCTTAGTGTGTGTCCTATCAAGTGCCAGGGTGGGTTTATAACAAATATGAAAAAAAGGTAGTGTGTCTTACTAGGACAAAAGATAAAGAAAATGGTCTACGTTGCAGGGATAAGGAAAAAGGAGGAAAGCAAGAGCTAAGTACGAGGTAAAAGACACGGGGAAAATAAATAAAAACATTAAATAGAAAGAATATCACCCTATTGAAACAGGTCACCATGCGCTGAATACGCAAAATGCTTCTGTTTTTGGGTATAAGAGAGTGAATTCATAGTTCTTTGTGAAGGACAGCTTACAGAATCCTCTGATATTAGAACCAGAGTATTATTCATTTGTCTTCTTACTGATTAGACAATAGATTAGATTCTGAAAACAATATTAACCAACAGAAAAGGAATTCAGAGAACTCTGACATTACAGCTTGATGATCTAGATTTTGCAGATGGTTTGGCTCTTGTTGTCCCATGATCAGACGTAAGACAAAAACACTTGGTGACAGGTCATGGACATTCAGTTTGAAAATGCACAGAGAATAATTGTGGCAAATGATAGCCAGAATGTACGAGAAGTAACATTCCTACAAGTCGTAGACTCTTACATCTATCTTGGCAGCAACTTTTATGAAGTTAAATGACGTGACAGTGATATGATAATAAGAATACAAATGAGAAACTTTCATTGTACTAGGAAATATTATGAAATCAAGTCAAAAACAAAAATAAGAATCTGCAGCTCAAATGTCAAGGCAGACCTATAGCATGGCTGTGGAACAATTGGGGGGGGGGGGGGGGGGAAGAAAAACTATAACCAAGAAGTTACGGATTCTCATAAATATGTGCTTGCACATAATAAAAGGATTAAAATGGTATGACAAGATCACCAATGTGGAGCTGATGGAAAGAACCAAAATACAAGCAGAACAAGACGTGAGGAAATATAATAGCATTGGAGAGGACACAAACAGAGAAGACCAGAAGGCAGTCCTGGAATCCTCAGAGTATGAGAAAGATAACGAGACTGAAAACACACATGGCAAAGGGAATGGAAGACAGACTTTATAAGGCAATAAAGAAGGCTTGGAAAGACCTTGAGAAGATGGCACATGATAGAAAGGGGGTGAACTTGTTGAAGGCTTTTGCTCCATACAGACTTGACGATAAATGAGATGAGCATACATGCCACACCTCGGAGATGAAAAACCTGTACCAAAAAATCCTAAGCCCTGTACAAAGACCCGCAAAACCTGTACAAAGACTAAAAAAAACATATCAAAAGAGTTAATTCGTGTAAAAAAAATTTCAATTATAGTGGGCTGCATTATAAATGAGGACTTTGCCTTTTAAAGCAGGTCTTCACTTATTTTAAAACCCAAACAATAAATGTCTGAGTTTATTTTACAGCGTAAAAATAATGTGATGGTGTCATCATTTAGTCTATTTCTGTGTTTAATTATCACTAACAGACTGGGAAATCCTGTGTTCAATAGGACCTTATTAAAAAAAACTCTGAGACACAGTAACAAGAGGAATGGGTTAGAAAACCTGTACAGAAATTATGTACAGGGTGTACACATCTGAAAATGCAAACACCTTGTACAGATTATGGGTAAACCATAGCATGTGGCATGTATGGATGAGTGTTCAGGCTGCTTATGTGGATCTGATTCTGTTCAAAACCAAAGCATTCTTGAAGCTCATCTTTTGTTGTGGCTGAAATAGTTATACATTCTTTTGGTACCTGGTGGAGTTGCTAGATTGTGCAAAATCTTCTAGAGTTAGGATCTACTAGAGAACATGCATGTATCTATTTGATTAGTCCATACCCAGCTGGTCATGGGAAACCTATCTGGTTACTACTTTTGGTGTCAGCTTTCAGGTTTATTAAGACTAACCTGCGGCAGAGATGTAAGATCACCAGCATTTGAAAGCATTCATTCATTACTCTTCAGACCCCCAAGGACCATGGGCCCTCAACTAATGCATGCTAAGTCCTCCTGTTACAGGATATCAGTTCAAGATCTGTCCATATCTTCCTCATCATTTGTCTCCATTTCTGTTTTCCATGTATTTTTTGGTCTACTTCTGCCTCTCTTACCCTGGGGATTCCGGAACAAGGACTGCTTTGTAATGCTATCAACAGGTTTTTTCAGTGTGTGTATGAAAGCATATCCTCTGGATATTCCCAACAAAACTGCATGAAGCTCTTCGATTTATAATCGTAGTTTGTATACCAAAATAACACCTGAAAAATGTTACACTGAGGCAGGAGTTTCAGTCAATAATCTTCCAATTATCATCTGCTGCAGCTTCTCACTCATTCGATTTATTCATGAACATTTAAATTAAAAAAAATTCACTTGTTTGTGATAGCGCAATGAACTGATATTTATTTCCAGGTCACTCAAGAGGAATTTGAGAATTACTACGTTGGAGTCAGTGCATCGATTGATAATGATGCATATTTTGACCTCATGATGCGAAATGCTTGGAAATTGTAGTCACACATTAATGTTGATTGTTGATTTCAGAAAGGTTCATATAAAATGTAGCTAAAAGCAATTCACAGTGATGTTAATACAGTAAGTTCTTTGTTAACCCCTGAGTTCCTTTTATGTAAACTCAGGTTATCTGAGCCGGTTTTTAGCAGTGTAAACTCTTTTTTATGTGTTCATTTCAAAGCTACACGCTTGGTTATAAAAAACAAAAATCAAACACAAATTAAATTCCAACTGCCAGACATACTTCACCTGGTAGATGTGTTAAAACCTGAGATCTCAGTAATAACCTTGAGATTATTAGGTCAGTCTAAGTATTCGACTCACTCATTGCTGTGTTCGGTAACTAAGTGTGTCAAAATGATGTTTGAAGCACTGTGTTATATTTATTGATTTCATATGGGTACTATTTTATATAAACTGAATTAATAGTGCCCAATAAATGTGAAGGCTTAGTTGTTAATTACGATTATTCATGAGTTTACACAGTACACTTACAGTGTAATTTAATACAGATAATAAAACTGTGCTATGCTAATTGTAAAATCGTTCTAAGATTTTTGAGCATCGATTCTCAAGAGAATAATACATTTTTATGAATATTATATAAATTAAATTTGAAAAGTATTTGATTAATACAGTGCACATTAAAGTCCATACACTGGAACAAAACTAAATTGAGATTTTGGCAACGGTTTCAGAACTAAAATCAGAAATCTTTGATATAGAGTAAATAGTATATTTTCCCTACATATTATTATCCTTGCTTATATTATAATTATAAAGCGCAGAAAACCTTTCAAACAGTCATCTGTATTTTTTCCAGAATGGCGAAATTCATCTTTCTATTTTACGTGTATTTGAATGGGAAAAAACCTGTTCGGTGTGTGTGTTTATGCATCTATTGCTTAAACAAAGAACTTAATGTATTTAACTCCTGCCCATTATAGTTTCTTGTTCCAGGTTTTGTGTAGCTGCCACTTAAACAGAGAACTTACTGTATTTAATTTATGCCCATAATTGTTTCTTGTAACAGGTTTCACAACTTTTCAAGTGCCGTTTTTATAATTAACAATCAAAGATAATAATCAAAGACTTTTTATATTGTTGTTTACATTATATGTCAATGATCAGTCAGCTCAGACACAGATAAATGAGTTTAATTAATCATTTATGCCGTGTAGAGAAATTGGTCTTGTTATATGTATTGGACTTTTATAGGTAGCAGAGTTTTTATACATGGCGGAATACGTTTTTTCCTTTATCATGAAACATTTGTGTATGACGAAACCCCCTGTGATGTTAACATTTTCTTATCTATCACTTTAATTTTTTTATTCTTTCACTGCTATGTGACAGCCAAGCTATGCCTGCCAGAATTTTCAGGCATGTTCTTGTCTGTCTAGTAACAGGGTAATGCAGTAAAACGGGTACCAAGATAAAGGTTAAAAGAACAACGATTGAACAGAGTCTAATCACACCCAAAGATAGATACAGTACTGTTTTTTTGTAATATCAGCCTTCATCCAGAGACAAGTGACACACAAAAACAATATAAATAAATAACCAATAAATAAGAAACAAAGAAATGGTTTTAAAAAAAAACCCAGTGAATTATAAAACAAAAAAAGTTTCAAACATATATCAAATTAGGGATCCCTGAAACCTAAGGACAGAAGCAAATGAAATTATGAACATTTAGTTGTGGGCATGGAGGCAGTAAGAGAGCAAGGAAGTGAAGCAAAAGGAACTGCACACAGTACTTGGGAAGTCATAGTTTATAGATGGCCATCATCAATCCCTTGTGGGAGTCTGTGAGTTGTTGGTTTGGTGTTAAGGACTATCTTCATTGCACACTGACAACTCCATCATTGCTCCGATCTCCTCCCGTAGATCACACAAGGAGGATCTCAGCACAGTTCATGAACTCCATAGCACCGGCGAGAATCCCAATGTGTGTATATAGGAATCACACATTCCATAAATATTTTTGTGGTGGGTAGGTTTATAATTTTTTAAATTTTGCCAGGGCAGCAGCTTGATAGGCCTACTCTTTATGATTTCGAACTGCCGTGGGATTTTTAAGTTGCGCCACTTGCACACTGGACCTCAGATCTTTTCACCCTTATCTGAGAAGGCTAGGCATCCGATCTCACTACCCAGGAGACCATGAGGGAGTATGACATCACTGGGACCACTGGTTCTAAAAAAAATGTCCATAAATTATATTCCCTCAACTGGGAAACGAACCTGGTACCTCTAGATTTGAGGCAGATGCCATACTTCTTAGCCACTTTAACTCCTTTGAGTAGTTGGAGAATAAACAAATGGTATTTGCTGATGATGTACAAGGACAGTGTAGATTTTTTAGCATATAGGGCAGGTTTTGTTTGGTGCTTGATTTACAAGGTTTTTGTTTTCCTTTTTGACCAAATTATAAATGTTTATGTCACTGTAAATGTTTAGAGAAGATTGTTTCATACTTCTTGTCACGTCTAAATGCTACCAACCGGCATCAGTGCAGGTAGGAGATTTCTAAGTATGAAATCAAAGAGGCAGTAAATCAACATGATTGTTCTGTATGCTTATAATGGGGATGGCAGGTTACAGTTTTTTAGATTTCTTGTAATGTCACGACAACTACTGTAGATCAAGTAATATGTCAATGAACATCAAAGTAATTTATAAAATTCGCTCCAATAGCTTGCATCAGGATCAGCGAACCAGAGCTGGTCAAGACCCTACTCCACCTCCACGTGGTGGTCCTGGAAACAGATTGCATCACTGCAGTCTGGCTGAGCAAGTAGGGATCGCAGTGGGAAGGCAAACCCGGTCTCAAAAAATGCCGTGCAGAAGTCGGATGTGTCGACCGAAAGGTGCAGATATCACAGCTTAGGCGTAAACAGACACAACGCAACCACCGTCCTTTTCAGGGCGAACGAGGAAGAAAAAGAAGAAGAAGTTCTTAATCATACAGTGTGGTCAAAGAAGTATTGAGGGTGTAAGAAGTACCAAGGAGGAAGCCATGAGCATCTGTAGGTTTACATTACAATCCAACCTGTTATTGGAACCATGGATCATAAACTAGCTGCTGTTAGTTCATACTCCACAAGTCAGGTGATAGGTTTGCTTTCTGAAGGAGTGGTTTTCCCTTGTAAGTTAAAATGCCCAGCATCATAATAATGGAATAAAAAAAATTTTTCCCGTCACCCTTTTCTCTTATTATTCCATCACACCCCCGCTTAGTTCCTGGGGAAAGAACAGGATTACTGCTCCGTCAGTATGATGTGACTAATACTATTGTGGGGCTAACAATCTGATCATATAAAACAAATATCTACAGAAATATATGCTGAACTTGCACACTGAATGTTTTGTTGCAGGCTTCCTGCAGAAGGGACCAGCTGTAGTAATGCTCTATGCTCCATAAGGAGCAACAACAACAAAAATTGAAAGAAATGAAATTTTTACTTTTTTTTAATGTCTGAAAGTACTTCAAAGTTTTAAAATTATGAGACGGATTTAAAAAAATGTTAATTTCTGGTTCATAACAAAAAGGTATTTGCAAAAATTCCTTCATGAATTTAAGAAGACTTCAATTAGTCAATTTAATTTTCAACATCTGCTAAAAAAAACATAAGTTTTTAGAATGTAATATTTTTAAAGCAAGCAGCTGACTCACATAATAATTCAAACTCTTTGGAAGTCAGTATATTTATGAAAATAATTAAAGTGGAAAAAACAAAGATTTAATTTTAAAATAATTCTTGTTTACATTAGGCTATAGGAAAACTTATCAGAAACAAGAATTTTGAAATTCTGTGGAAAACAAATATTTGTTTCTAATGGTCCTATATGACACACGGTGCAACACGTACTTTAGTATTATTTTAGTCCCTGACAATTTTAAGATTACAGGTGACATTTTCCTTTTGTTCATATTATGTCACCGCTGCAGAATAAATTGTTGATGGAAGAATGATATCTCTTCTGTCTTTCCACCTCATTAACAGTACTTTTCTATGTCTGGATGTCACCGTTTGTTTTATTTTTTTCAAACGTTTGTTAGTCAGATTTGAGGATCTTCATTTAAGCACACGCACACACAGTAGCACCGCAGTGTTTTATTTTTAAAAAATATTTTTAAGTCAGATGTGGGGTATTTTCATTTTAGCACACACACACACAGTAGCACCGCAGTGTATGGCCGACAGTGATCTAAAACTCTATAGCCTCCACTCTTAGTGATTCCCTTAGAAAAGCTTAGTGGTTAAATGAGTTAAGAGTCAGTCAGTCAACGAGTGCTGAGTCATATTTTATTTTATTCATTACTCTTCAGCTCCATGTGAAGCATACCGGCCCTCAACAAATTCATGCCTTGCTGTCCTGTCCTGTGCCATCCGTCCAAGATATTTTCATGCCTTCTTTGGCCCTTTTATATTTTAAACGTACTTACTCACAAGTATAATAATGTAGGACACACATTGAGGAAACGTACTTGATAGCATTACCAGGCAAGTCCCTGTTCTGGATCCCCCCATGGTAAGAGAGGTAGAGAAAGATCAAGGAACACATGGAGAAGAGAACTGGAGACAGACATGAAGAAGAATGGAAAGACCTTGAGTTGATGGCACGGGACAGGAAGACTTGACTTAAGTTTGTTGAAGGCCTGTACATCATGGTGATGATGACAAGTATAATTCGTTTAAATTTACATTTTTGTTAGTGGAGGCAAATTTGTGTCCAAGAGGCGAAATATTTTGGTGGTGTAAAATGTATATATTTTCGTAAATCTAATAGATCCTAATTAAAAAAGGGGACCCAAAGACGCAGCAACAGAGAATGCAGTCAGCGACCCATAGCTTGACTGCTTGCGTGAGGGTCAGCGAACCAGAGCTGACCAAGACCCTACTCCACCTCCACGTGGTGGTCCTGGAAACAGGCTGCACCACTGCAGTCTGGCTGAGTGAGTAGGAATCGAAGAGGGAAGGCAAACCCGGTCCCAAAAAATGCCGTGCTGAAGTCGGATGTGTCGGCCGAAATGCGCAGATATCGCAGCTTCGCTGTAAACAGACACAACGCAACCAACGTCCTTTTCAGGACGAACAAGGAAGAAGAAGAATTTTTTAAAAATGTGCTATAACTTATATCTGGGAAAACTTTTCACCATGCTAAAGACTTTAGGAGTTTTAAAATAACCTTCAGTATGAAAAAAAACTTTGTTTAAGATTAGTTAGGTAAAACTCAGATGTTGGTTCATAAAAGTTATGTTTGTATGAATATGGTGTGCCTTGGATATCAGGTTTTGAGAAAATCAAATTCAGAGTTCAGCTTTAAATCGAATTTTAGTGAATTGTTATGAAGATATATTTTTGTACAGTTGAAATTATTGTAAATTTAAAAAAAGTAAAGATATATTTTTGCAGATATGTCCAACACAATAAATAATTATCATAGATACAGCAACGTGATATCTTCTACCACCAACTGTATATAAGATAGTAATTCTAATACAAGCAACCATTGCATTAATATTTGTGTATGTGATTGACACAAGGGAAGATAATGCAGTAAATAATTCACACAGATACAGCCCTACGGTTATAAGTGCCAGCAACGATTTTTACATACATTTGGAATATGTCAGTAGTAACTTTCTTAGTGCTTATTAACTTATTGTTGATGTTATAGTACTTAGATATTTTAGATTTATCTTCAATTTCTTTTTTTCTTCAATTTTTTTTATATACATAGATTTAATGTACTTATTTTAGTTTTTTATATTTAAATTTACTTCTGCAAATAATTCTTGCAGTTTTGTAGTGTAATTAATTTTGTTTATTTGTAGCATTGTACTAAGTTTTATTAAAGTATGTAGAGTAATAATTGTTGCTAGTTTTTTTTTTTAAATTTGTTGCATTTTGTCAGTGTTAGTGTCTTTTGGTTAATTTATTTAGCACAAGTAGATTTTGTTCACTTGTTTTGTTGTATGCTGTATCGTACGAAGTATAACCACCCGTGGCTCAAGAGATTAATTGTTGGTAAATTGTTTTAACAAGCTTTTCCTATAATCTATAGATCTGCTTTTGTTTTGTTTTTTTAACTCTTATGTCTCCCATGTAACTTTGGAGTGTGCTGCACATCAGATTTCGGTCGTAGGGTATAGTATAGTATCCCTTTCAGTCATTACTGACTATAGAAACGAGCCCCTGAAATGATGTCTCGGTGGCCACGAGGTTGGGCGCTAAATTACATGTAAGTCTGAAAGGTAAAATTATTTTTGCTAATAATAAACAACAGAATCATCATCATCGACATTATCATCCTTTGTGTTCCTTACAAAGCATGGAGCCACCACTGTAGCTGGTCCTGCAGGAACCTTGCATAAAAAAAAAATCACATGCTGTTGCAGCGATGGTTTTTGTGGTAATTTGTTTGACATAATGAAGCTGCCAGCCACCATGTACATCCTCATGTTAGTCTCCTTGTACGACATACCTGAGGGTGCACTAGTTTTATTCTATCGTTTTCTGTTTAGAGACCCTAGACCTCTTCTCCGTTTACCTTCGACTGTTCCCTGAAGGATCGTTTTCGAAAGGGAGTCATGACGAGTTACATGCCCAAACCAGGCAAGCTTTCGACGTTTCACTGTTGACAAAAGTGGTTCTTGGTGGCCTGCATAGGTGTTTATCTTCTCTCTAACATAGACATTTGTTTTGTGCTCTTTATAGCAAATTCGCAAAATTCTTCTATAACATTTATGCTCGAAAGCCTGAATCCTTCGCTCCGTATCTGCAGTGAGTGTCCAGCTCTCACACCCATACAAGAGAATAGATAATACAAGTGATTTGTATAATTTGATCTTCACAGGAAAACTGATGTTACTTTTCCAGATCACATTCAACCTTGTCATGGCAGCTGAGGCCATGTCAAGTCTTGTCTTGATTTCTTTAATTGATCTTCCATCACTGCATATAGTGGACCCGAGATATTTAAAGGTGTTAACTTCTTCTAACGTTTGCCCATTTAACGTAATGTTGGTCGGAACATGTTTCTTATGGCTATTCACCAATATCTTGCTTTTTTTCTATATTAATTTCCATCCCATACGTTCTTGTTACTTTCTCCAGTCTAGAGGTAAGGTCTTGAAGTTCTGATTCTGATCCAGCTATCAGATCAATATCATCAGCAAAACGTAGGTTGCACAGAGGTCGGCCTCCAATCGATATGGTTGATTTATAATCGTAGAGAGCCTCCTGCATAATATGTTCTAGATAAATATTAAAGAGCACTGGGGACAGGATACATCCCTGCCGAACTCCTACAGTTGTTTTGAAAAATTCTCCAATGTCGTTGCTTGCAAAAACAGCACTGCTTGCGTCCTTGTATAGTGCTTCAATGATATCTATGATGTTGGTATCAAAATTGAATTTTCTCATTACTTGCCATAAAGCCTTCATGCCAGACTCGATCGAAGGCTTTTGTGAAATCGATGAAGTTGTGGTATGAATGGTGTTGTTGTTGGGGATGTTTTTCGATCAGTAATCTCATATTGGAGCTTTGTTCTGTGGTACTTCTTTTTGGTCTAAAGCCAGCCTGTTCCTCTGACAAGATTTCTTCTGATTTCTGTTTTATTCTGTTCAAAAGTATCCTTAACATCACCTTACTTGGATGACTAATAAGGCTAATGGTTCTGTAGTTCTTGCACATTTTTAGATTTCCTTTCTTTGGAAGCGGTATTACTAATGACTGCGTCCATTCTTTTGGCCATTTTTTTTGTACTCCATATCTTCTGGCAAATTGTTGTCATGATTTTTACTATATCTGGTCCTCCATATTTCAAGAGCTCTGCTGGGATATTATCCACACCCGGTGACTTCCCTCCTTTCATCGAACATATAGCCTCTTCCACTTCTTCCCGTAATATTGCTGCATTTCCGAGTTCCCTGTTTTCGCACTTAATGTTGTTTAATATGCCTAAGTCAGTGTCAAGTTTACAGTTATATAATTCTTTACAATATTCTGTCCATCTTCTCATTACAGCTGTTTTTTCATTGAGCAGAGCCCCATTGCTATCTTCTATGACAGTTACCCTGGGCTGTTGGGGTTTTGATAGTTTTCTTAATGTGTCAAAAGCTGCCTTGCTGTTACCTTTTATTAGCCCCGTATTAATGGACTCACATTGATCAGCTACCCATTTTTCTTTGGCCTGTTTCATTTTCTTCCTAATATTTTTATTCACCATACTGTATTGCCATGCTGCTTCAGGAACCTCTTTCTTAACCTTTTTCATTTCCCGCCGTGTATCACATAACTTCAGAATGTCATCTGTAACCCATGGTTTGTTTATTTTCTTTCTTTTACCAAGTATTTCTGTTGCTGATTCAATGAGCACGTCTTTCATGTTCTCTGTGATTGAGTTGATATCATCCTCCAAAAAGTTGAGAGCTGCGAATTTTCCTCTAACAGTTGCCTCAAAGATTCCCGCGATTTCTGGATCTTTCAGTTTGTCTAAATTGAATCTTAACTGAGAACATCTGTTTTGATTATAGTTCTTTTTAAGTTTAAGCTTGAGCGTCATCAATACCATGTCGTGATCACTACCAATGTCGGCGCCAGGAAAAGTCCTAGTCTTGGCTTTATTAATACTGGACTTGAATCTTTTGGATACAAGAATAAAATCAATTTGGCCATGTATCTCAGTTTTTGGGGCATGCCACGTTGTTCTTCTTGATAACTTATGAGGAAATAGTGTATTTGCAATGGTTAGTTTATAGTTGTTGGCAAATTCTAGTAGCCTTAGTCCTCGATCGTTAGTTTCACCTGTCCCAAATCTCCCCACTGTACCAGCCCAGTGACCGTATGCATCTGGCCCTATTTTAGCATTCCAATCACCTAACACGATGAGAAGATCTTTCTTTGGAATTTTCTTAATTGCTTCATCCAGATTGTCATAAAATGTATCAATTGCCTCATCCTCATAGTCAGTAGTGGGGGGCATATACCTGTATGATGGAGATGTTCTTTGGATGTGCTGCAATACGAATGGTGATAAGCCTGCTATTTATTGGGGTGCAGCTGATGACAGAGTTCAATCTATCTTTATGTACGATAAAACCTACTCCATGCTGATGTTTAGACTCATCTCCACTAAACCAAATTTTGTGACCATCATCCGTTATTGATTCACCTAATCCTGTCCATCTGACTTCTGCTAGGCCCAGGATGTCCCACGAGTATCTAACAAGTTCATTCAGGACATAAAACACAATAATCTACCTAAAGAACAGCAATATATGTCTAGTAAAGTTAGTTTTCATGAAACAGATATGGCAACCACGAAGGAAGAAAATGAAAATAATTTTTGATTTTACATTCATGACTTCACCCTGAGAAATATCCTTCAGTCTCATTTGAAAAACCTTTGACATCACTTACTTGTAGTATTATAACAACATTCATGACTTCACCTTGAGAAATATCCTTCAGTCTCATTTGAAAAACCTTTGACATCACTTACTTGTAGTATTATAACAACATTCATGACTTCACCTTCAGAAATATCCTTCAGTCTCAGAGGAAAAACCTTTGACATCACTTACTTGTAGTATTATAACAACATTCATGACTTCACCTTGAGAAATATCCTTCAGTCTCAGAGGAAAAACCTTTGACGTCACTTACTTGTAGTATTATAATAACATTCATGACTTCACCTTCAGAAATATCCTTCAGTCTCAGAGGAAAAACCTTTGACATCACTTACTTGTAGTATTATAATAACATTCATGACTTCACCTTGACAAATATTCTTCAGTCTCAGAGGAAAAACTTTGACATCACTTACTTGTAGCATTATAATAACAGTAGCATTATAATAACATTCATGTGTTAGCGCAGGTATTCTTAACCAGCAGTAGGTATACCCCTTGGAGGTATGGGGACCAAATGATGGGGGTATGGGACGCGATCTCTGAACAGCTTGTGTATTTGCCGTTTTTATATAAATAAATCTGGCAAAAGGGGTATGGAAACATATTTGGCAATCCATTGGGTGTCTGTAATGGTAAAAGGGTTCAGAACCACTGTTAGCACATCAGTAGTATGTTTATCATCACCATCCTTGACCTTTGCGCTCCTTACACAGCATGGAACCACCACTATAGGTGGTCCTGCAGGAAGCCAGCACCAAGCATCCACATATTCTTGTAGTGGTGGTTTCTATGGCAATTTGTTTTACATGATGAGGTTGCTAACCACATATTAGTCATTAGTCACCTTGCCTGAGGGTGCAGTTCCCCTATTCTTCAGAGACCTCCCGGGAACTACATAAAGCATCTTCTTTCTTCTTTGATCCTTAGCCGCTGACTGTCAAAGCAGTCAGTGGCCATCACGCCTGGTGTCTTCTTGTAGGGCAACAACAAATTGATACCACTTTGCTCGGTCGGTGGCCATCCTTCGTACAGTGCCCCAACTCTGGTTCATTCTTTGCATCTCAGCCTCCACAGTCCTCCGCCAAGTTGTTTTTGGTCAGCCTCTCTTTCGTTTTCCTTCAGAGGTCCATAGCATAGCTGTTCTTGTGATGGCATCGGGGTCTCTTCTGAGGACATGGCCAACCCAGCTCCAGCGTCTGCCAGCTATGATGGTGTGCATGTCCTCTTGCTTGCTCCGAGTAAGCAGATCTTGGTTGGTGATGGTATTCGGCCAAAAGATTTGGAGAATTTTTCTTAGGCATGTTGTGTGAAAAGAGGACAATTTCAACATTTCCACATAAAGCATAAAACAGAATAATCTTCTATACATGTCTAGTAAAGCTAGTTTTTATGAAAAAGATAACACAGCCAGGACGGAAGAAAGTGAAAATTTGTATTTTTTTTTTATACTTATCATGACCTCACCTTCAGTCTCAGAGGGAGAACTTCTGACCTCACTTACTTGCAGCAATATTATTATAACATTGCAGATAAGAAGTATGTTTATGAAACATCATAAATCAAGCAAACTAGTTTACGAAATATTGAAGAACCACCATCTACCCATGTTGAAATATCCATTCACCTCTGTTGTTCTTGTTATTGATCCAGCGGCGCTTGGGCTCTCGGCCTTCGGCCCAATGCCATGTGTGATATCTGCATGTTTTCGCAAGTTGTTTTGTTTCTACATATAAGATGTTCCACTTATCTGGCCTTGGAGGAGGGAGCATTTTGTTAACATCAACAAGTGCTGGGCACTCAAAGAGGTGGTGGTCAACAGTTTCGTAGGGGTAGTTACATAGCTGGCACTCTTGAGTGTGTTGTGGTTGGATTTTGTAAAATTTAAAAAAAAGATTTCTTTTTCGGCGAGCGTTGCCTCGTGGGGCTGTGTGTGGTTTCCCTGGAAAGGGGGGCCTCCCTGTACAGGCGATGAGGCAGATTTGCATGTCTGCTCAAATGACGTGCACTGGCGCAGTCATCTCACTGCATTGTTGTATGGACATGAGGTAAAGCATACATATAGCGGTGGGGTGGCAGGGAAAGCAAACCTGTAAAAAGTGTGCTGAAATTGGATGTGTCGGGCCAAAAGGTGCAGATATCGCAGCCCAGCTGTAAACTACGACACAACGTATATAATAATAATAATAAATTCTTTAAGCGCCAAACACGGCGCATAAGGCAGAAACCAGTGCTCTCCAGGTTGTTCGTTGTGACGCCACTCCTCTTAGCTCTTGCACATTATTTAGGCCCAACGTTCTTCCTTCTCTTATTATTGTTCTTCTGAGTGTTTCTTTTGGTCTTCCTTTTTCCGCTTACCCTCAGGAACCCAAGTGAGCGCCTGTAGTGGTATTCTGTTGTTTTGCATTCGTAGGACATGACCGATATATGACCATCGTCTTTTCCTTATATAGTCGGAGACATATTTCTGCCTAGAGTCTTCTCTTATTTGTCGATTAGTCTTGAATTCTTCCAACTGATGTTCATGAGTTTTCTAAGACATTTGTTCTCGAATGTATTCAGCTTGTTCTCCAATGATTTTGTTATTTTCCAACTCTCACAGCCGTATGTTAACACTGAGATAACATTTGAATTAAACAGACGAAGCTTGGTATGTATATTCAATGATCGTAATTTCCAAATGTTAGATAATCTATTGAAGGCGCTAGCTGCCAAAGCAATTCTAGTATGGATTTCTCTTGTTGTGTCATCCATCCTGAGTCATTTTACTGCCTAAATAATTGAAACTTTCAACTTTCTGTAGTTTTTCCCCGTTCAAGATGATATCAAAGGTCTCGTTAGAAAAGTTCATAGCTTTAGTTTTAGAGGCATTTATTTGGAGACCAATTTTAACCGAGAGATGACACAAATTATTTATTGCTTATTGGGATTGTCTTGGTGTTGAACTTAAGAATGCTACATCATCTGCGAAATCCAGGTCCCCCAGGAATTTTCCATTTGTCCATTTTATACCCAATTGTTCATTGTGGGTATAGTTTCTCATAACCCAATCAATAGCTATTCCAAAAAGTAGTGGTGACATAATACAGCCTTGTTTCACCCCTGTTTCTACTGTAAACCATTCTGTATTCCCTTTATTTGTTCTAACACAACATCTTGCATTGTCATATAGCGCTTTGATTATATTCACATATTTTGTTGGAAAACCATAGATTGTAAGTATCTTCCACAATGATGGGCGGGTGTAGACTATCAAAGGCTTTTTGAAAATCGACGAAGGTGATAATAAGTGGCGATTGCCTTTCCACTGATTCTTCTATAATTGTTCTTAGTGTGAATATTTGATCAATACATGATCGTTTCGGCCTGAAACCCGCTTGTTCTTCTCTGATCTTTTCGTCAGCATGCAATTTAAGTCTTTCTAACATCATGCAACATAATAATTTTCCAGGTACTGATAATAGAGATATACCACGCCAGTTATTACAGTCTGATAGATCACCTTTCTTCGGTAACTTTACAATAATACTGTCTTTCCATTGTTGTGGTGGTTGTTCTTCTCTCCATACTTCATTTATAATATCTAAAATTCTCAAGAGGTTGTTGTCATTAACTGCTTTAATCATTTCCCCTGAAATTTCGTCAACTCCAGCAGCTTTAAAATTTTTTAATCTTTTAACGGCTTGTTTGATCTCGTCCAGCGTGAATTCATCGCAAGTTATTGGCAAAGTGGTTGTGGATGTTTCATTATTAAAATCAGGTGTTACTGTTGGTGGTGGTCTGTTTAGCACCTCCATGAAGTGCTCAGCCCATCTCTTCATTTGTTCTTTTTCTGTTGGTATTGAATTCCCTAATTTACCTTTAACAGGTGTTTCCATAGCAGTAGGCTGGTGACATAGTTGTTTTGTAATTTGATAAAGGCACCTACTATTACCAGTTCTTGCAGCATTTTCAGCTTCTACGGCCAGTTCATTGATGAAATGTCTTTTATCTCTTCGAGTTTTTGTCTTCACTTCTTTATTTAACAAGTTATAAGTTAGTTTGCAAGATTCAACTGCATTATGTGTACTTGCCGCTAGTAGTTTAAGTTTTGCTGTTTTCCTTTCTTGTATTTTATCCCAAGTATCTTCTCTCATCCATTTTTTCTTTTTATGTACTAGGTATCCGGTGGTCGCTACAGCTGCTTCTGTCATTGCTGTTCTCAGTTGTTCCCATTTAGTATCGATTGTCTTGGTGGTGATATCGTTGTCAATTTTGCCTAAAGCATCGAAATAGTATTTCATTTTGACATTATATTCCTTCTTTATATCATTTGATTGCAGTCTGTGTACATCTATTCTTCTATTTTTATTCGGTTGGTATAACTTCTTCAGTTTAATTCTCATTTTAGCTATGCAGAGGTTATGATCGCTTCCGATATATATACCGCTCAAAAAAGGCCAGCATGTAAGAGAGAGATATGGTTGAGCAAACACAAACAATAAACAACAAGAACAAGATAAGTCTCAGTAAGTGTGGTATACAAGCTACCTGCATCGTAAATATAACTAAAAAAGCTTACACATTCCAAGATAATTTAAAAACCAACGTGGCTCTGATGGAAAGAATGGGACAAATACTAATGAAACAAATAGTTGACAAAAAAGACACTGGCGTTTGAACCAAGCAAACCAGCTAACTTGCATTAGAAGGCAGTCCTTTCCATGAAACCCTCAGGTAAAAGAAAGAGGGAAACACAGAAACATATGGAGAAAACTGAAGACAAACATAAGAAGGATAAAAGAAGACACAGAAAGGACTTGAAAGAGTTGTGTGGGACAGGAAGGCTTGAAAATGAAGGTCCATGCCCCATTGAGAGTTAAAAGAGTGAAGAAGAGGCCAAATAATGTGATTTACTGAAGTCTTCAAGGTTTTACTCTGGCGGCATAGATACTGGGTTCCAGGATTGAGACCTGGTAGCATTTAACGTCAGTATACCCAGATGTAAATGGGTATATGGCTGTTCATAAATTAGGGAAAGCAAAGGCAGCAAGGATGGGGATTGTTCACTGCACCTCATAAAAAAGCTGGACCTATTATGGTGAAGTCTCTAACGCTTAATTCCCCTATGGCAGTTTCTGCTATGGGACTACCTTTACCTGTTGCCTAAGTCTCTACATAAATACTCACATTTTGCTATTATTATATTTAGAAATAACGAGGGAACTAGAGGCTTTTGAGTTGTAAACAAATAATGAAAATAGGTCAATTATAATACACATCTCAAGCTCTATGTCGTGACAACTGGCGAGATGGAAGCAACCTAATCTCTCCCCTCCCTACTGCCTTGTTGGTTAGACTTGTTAGTCCAAGGCTATAAGAGATTCTGGTACACAAACCAACAGGAAGGCAAGGGGAAACCACCATCTTATTGTCCCTTGCACAGCCTTGAATCAAAACATGTCCACTTTCTTTGGGCATGTTATGAGAAGAAGTGGGCAGCCAAAAAGAGTTAATGAGGATGTCCTGAAAGAGGCCAATGCACAAAGGAAACTTATTTCACAAGTTAGAAAGAAGCAATCCACTTTTTTTGGGGCATGTTATGAGAAGAGGAAAGCTGGAATATATCGTAACAACAGGTAAGATTGAAGGAAAAAGAGATAGGGGAAGACAAAGAGAGCAAATACTGGACAGTTTGACATCTTGGCATGGAAAGAAGTCAACAGCAGAATTGATAAATTTTACTGGAGACAGGAAGTTTTGGAGAGACATGATCTCCTACGCCACTAGGCAAGGTACTTGAAGATGAGAAGAAGTAAGCTAGAATATATTGTGACAACAGGAAAGATTAAAGGGAAAAGATATACAGGATGACAAAGACAGAAGATATGGGACAGTCTAATATCATGGCACGGAAAGAAGACAACAACAGAATTAAAAAACAGTACGGCAAGCAGTGAACAGACATAATCACCTACAGCATCAGGCATGGTCCTTGAAGAAAAAAGAAGGTAAATTGTAGGAGCTCATAATAAAGCAAGGAGGATGGCACTAGACAAGAGGAAAAAAATAATGGGCGCACTCTGAAGATTTGATCCATGTCCATCCAAATAAATGCCATCAGCTCGCTGCAAAACAGTGAACCGTGTTGTGACAGACAACCAGTTAAGCACTCCTTTTATTATAATATTGAAATGTTTATTTATAGATTTAAATATACAAACATAATTACACAATTCTGAAGCTCTTTTGCCCATCTGTACACTTACACACGCATGCATACAAATGGTGTCACTATATACAGACACACTTTGAATGCTTATATAACCTCTATACACACACAGAGAAAGAGGTAGAATTTTTGAATATCGAAAGAATGAAGACGAGTAATGATACTAGATGACAAATGAGTTTGCTTAGTTCTGGTGCATTCCACAAAGTGGCAATCTTAAGTGCAATAGAAAATGGCTGTGTGGTTAACATTTGAGAAATGTAAATGGGTTCTGATGTGCTACAGAGAATGTAATGTACCGTATCAACAACATGGGTTACCATTACACCGTTTATTTGATAAATCTGAGGTTCACAGAATAGCTTAACATGAAAAACAGCCAGCCTGGAAGACCTTACAGTTGTGAGTGGTTTTTATACGTTATGTTAGTCTTTTCCAGATTTCATTCTTTGGTTAACCCTATAACTGTCATAACGGCCGATGATCGGCCGTTATGTCTCTGTCTGTGGTGTTACGTCCGATTAAATCGGCCGTTAGTAAAATTGTAATTACAAATGCGAATCAAATTTTTTCCGTGTGCAAAGGGGAAATAACTATGATAAATAGATTTCCCTTCCTTTCTGATGTTTGAGCGTGGCGTAAACGTGCAAATTTTATCGCTTGTGTTCAATAGGATTGAAATTTTTCTCAATTTGTTTTCGGCTGCCATCATGTCTGACACTGTTGAAGGTTCATTGGGACTAGGAAATCAATCTAGACCATCATTATTTGAAATTTTTCAAATGGAAAATAGTGATACCGACAATGACTTTGTAGACATCCCACATGCCAGTGATAAGTGGATCGAGTAGTAGTGAAGATGAAGCCGAATCTAGTCCTGGGTCTAGTGTTGTCACTGACCAATGGCAAAAGGTGGACAGTGAAAACAGTAGACTACAATCTGATCCAAATTTTATTGTAAGAAAACCTTACAGCTCCAAAAATATAGACTTGGAAAGGTGCACAGAGCGTATCTTTTCTCTTTGATTTTTTATGCTGAACTTATGAACACTGTGCTGCGAGAAACAGACCGATGTGCTCAACATTTCCTGAAACTGGAATCCACAGTTGCATGGATGGAGGCAAACCCTAACAGTCAGTACCATAAAATGGTATTACAATGGAGCGACTGAAAAAATACTTAGGCCTACTGCTAAATATGGGTCTTATTGGTAATAAAAAACCTAGGGATTACTGGTCAAGTAGGCCTGCACTGATGACTCTGTTCTTCTATGACACAATGAGTTTCAATACCTTTTCACTCATTCATCGAATGCTGCATGTCAGTAACATTACATTAGAAAATCTAATAGATGTGTCTATTCTGAACACATGGATTTTGTACAACTTGACTGTGGCTCAGAACAAAAGATTCAAGAGAGATAAATATATACTGTCAATAGTGGAATATCTCTGCAGCAATCACCCTGAACCTCTGCCACCAACACCAATTCAGCCTAATGTTCGGCAGCTCATGCCATGAGGCTGGTACATCACTGCACTGCCTATTTCTAAGGATGGAAAGAAAGAAAAAGACTGCTTTGTCTGCAGTGACAGAAGCAAGGACAAAATAAGCAGTAAAGGCAGAAAAAGAACACGACATTTGTGTCCGGCATGTAAAGTTGGGTGTCATGAACATTGTGAACCTCGTTTACAAGACTGATCAAGGACTAAATCAAAAAAGAAAAAGAGAATAAGATCAAGTAACTCTATCTGTATCTATCATGAAGAAAAAACACAGAAATAGAAGTAGTCAGTTGAAACATATGATTTTCTTTTGTCATTTTTTTAAATGTGGGTAGAAAGGCTTTTTTTTAGGTCACGAATGAAAAACATTCCAAAAAAATTAGTTTTCATAATAAAACCATATAACTATACATTTTCTGAAATAATATTGTTTGTAGTGTGTCACAAACTTATTCAGATGATAAATAGAACCAAACAGTCAATGTGGGGGGGTAAGTTGAAAGCAGAAGAGTTACATAAATAATTTTATTCACTGTGTAAAGGTCAAGGTCACCACACGTAATGCTCAAATACATTGAAATTGGTACCATATGATTCCATATCCAAAATACTTTCAGAAAATGTAACTTATATGGACCTCTGACTTCATTTTATATATGTTTCCAGTATTTTATTGGAACTAGTCAAAATTCTTAAAATAGCCATGACACCACAGTACAAATGCACTTGACAGTTGAAGGGTTAAATGAAACCACTTTCAAGGTACTGTATACCTACATAACCTCATGATGCAGGACCACTGGAAATTCACGCAAAAAGAAAAATAAATAGTTAACTGACCATGGGGTATCAGTTTTTGGAGAACAACGAATAACAACAAACCAAGAGGTCACTCATAAAGGAGGGGCTTGTGTAGAATATGATTGAAATGCTATGAAAAGATCACCAATGGCAAACCGATCGAAAAAACAAGAGAAGTGCCAGTGAAACAAGGAGATACATTGAGGAAAACTATTGATAACATTACAAGGCAGTCCTTGTTTTGGAACCCTCAGGGTAAGAGAGGTAGAGAGAGATTGAAAAACAGATATAGAGGAGAACCGGAGGCAGAAATTAAAGTGATGAGGAAAATATGGAAAGAGCTTAAGCTGATGGCTGTCGTGATTTATTCTGTCTCACAACACGGTTTTCTAATCTGACCATTCCGCACGCCATAGGTAGAGAACTCTCTGATACAATAGCCAATGAAAACGCACCCTTATTATTGTGTGTTAGGAAACGTATTATGCTTAAACATAGAAGCCTATTCTGTGTAACCGATGGGACAAGGATATTTAATTATGAAAAGAATAAAGAAGTATCACTGGAAAGGAGTATATAATTAAACAATGGGAATGTTACTTTAGAGGTAGGTGTAAAAACTTTCTCAAATAGTGTTCTTGTAAGATAGAAATATCGAGTGAAAGAGCTTCGTTACATCATGGGTAGTCCCAACTTAGCTAGTTAAAGCATGCATATATTAAAATGCATTTTGCAAACTAACTAATAAATAGATAGATCAATACAGAAAAATTCACAGTATAATTCAGGCTTTAGATGACCAAAATCGCACCACAAATAAAGAAGATAACTGAAAAACTAGTTTTTACTAATTGAACAGAAGGCAAAAATAGGCCTCATTTTGAGATTCTTTACACCCTTTTTCCCCCATGTCATCCGATACGGAGGTGCTGGTATATAAGACCTTGCCTAAATTGAGGCCACAAAATTCAAAAACTTCAAGATGTACAGAAGAAGCGGTAACCGTGTAATCGTCATGTACCTTTGCCATCCGCAACTGTAGCGCAGACATTAGATGCCATTAACAGCTTGTATGTTTTGCCTGAGGGTAAGAATGACTATATATATATCTATGTATATATTTATGTATTTTTGCTGTGATTAATCCACTGGTGTGTTAGGAAGTGCATAGCGTGTGTTAAGAAATATTACAGGACGAATGTGCTGTCGGCTGAAACGCAAGCATGTGTTGACTTTTAGAGACGAAAGCCAGCATTGTGAAAAGTGTAAAATAATTGAGAATGATGGCAAAAATACGACTGTAAGTTTGATAATGTATTTGAAAGAGTATTTCTTAAAGGACTGACATTTATCAGGAACCTAAGGAAGGATTGACAGGAATTGTTGTAATGAATCGATCAAGATATTACTTAGTACATTTATACTATACCAAATCATTGTATGGAAGCAGATCATGGACAAAGGAATCTAACTTAGGATTTATAAGGAAATTGTAGTCACAGTGAACTGGCTGTGGTTGGTGGTAAGGTAAACTGTCCTGTGCATATGTTAGCACAATGTCTGACACTGTGTGTTATGTCCATTGTATGTAAGGACAGAATAGTGCTGGACCCTACAGGGGTTGTGATTATTTGTATTCCAGGTTTTATCCTGCAAACTACTAGAAGAATCTGAATCAACTAACTCTGTTAGACTCTGAGGTGCAAGTGCTCGTGAAGTCATTGTAGCCAGCCACCCCCTGTTCCACTGCCTGAAATTTCACAGATGTGTTAGTCTATGGCGGGAGGAGTTTGAATTCGTCACCCACCAGATAAGTGGTGATATATAGCCACTGGTCAGCCTATTCAGTATATAACATAAAATATAAACAGCAATAAAAACACAGTGAAGGATGAGTTCTTATGGACAGAATGTATCTGTTACTACCTTCACAGTTCAACTTAGTGACAATCTATAGTGAATTATAATAATTAATCAGTGTAGAGAAAAATAGAACTTTCAAGACAGGATTCTGTTTGATAATTAAAGTTTCTATGTTTATTTATTTTATGCTGTAAATATCTTTGAATTTCTTTAAATTACCTAACCGAAAAGAGAACCGGTATAGGTTAAATAAAATTGTAAATATGTACTATCAGACTTGCTGACATTATTTACATTGAGTTACACGTTTTGTTTGATACATATTATAGAGATAGATCATAAATTAATACCCCTAGCAAAATTAGCCAACATCATCAAATAATAATACATATCTTAGGCGGATCTTGAAAGGGAGCAAATAGAATTTCAGGACATTCACTCTCATCACACCTAGAGGTTTATACACCCTTATTCTGTTTCAGAAAAGGGGGTATTTCTTGTAAGACCAGTCTCTTACCTGGCACTATCCTGGTATCACCTGATACAGCTTTTTGTCCAGGATAACCTTATTCTTTACTATGCTGTTAAAAAAAAGAAACGCATAGCTATCCGAGGGCGCGTTTTTATGAGTTTGTAAGTAAAATTTGGTGCTAGGGTATATAAAAACCAGCCTCAAATGTTCTTTACAGTGTCAAATGCACGTGTTGACCTGAATTGCGTTCGTTTTTGTAATCGTTACAACGCAGTGGTCAATAGTGTTTATGACGCAATTTTTGACCACAGCTCATGCTGCGCGCATGTGAAAGCAACAAAATTTGGGGTGAACACTATTCACTGACTACGCAACTGAAACCCTATAAAAGGATAACGCTACACAAAAAAAATTCAGTTCATTTTCAAGCAGACATTTATGGCGTCTCTATCGATAAATTTAAGGAACATTGCTATTGGCCGACTGCATGCAGGCGAAAGTCAAAGTCAGGTTGCCAGGCATCTAAACGTGCATCAGAGTACCATCAGTCGACTTTGGCACCGGTTCCAAGCCACTGGCTCAGTTGAAGACCGGCATCGCAGTGGACGACCCAGAGTGACAACAGCAGCGGAGGATCGCTTTATTCGGCTTCGTCACCTCAGAGACAGGTTTACAACAGCTTCCTCAACTGCCCAGTCATTGCCTGCAGGGCGTCATGTGTCTGATCAAACTATCCGGAATAGACTGCATGACGCTGGACTTTGGGCACGACCTCACCAAAATCCACTTCTTTGGGCCAACCAGCATCGTCCCTGGGCAGCTGACAATCAATGGAGACGTGTCTGGTTTAGTGACGAATCTTTCTTTTTGTTGCAGCGCCATGATAGACGGCGTAGGGTCTACCGTAGGCGAAATGAACGTTTTGCCCAAAACTGCGTTGATGAAGCTCCGCCGCACGGTGGTGGAGGTGCAATGGTGTGGGGAATGATCAGTTACAATGGAAGGAGTCAATTGGTGCACATTGAAGGAGGCTTGAATGAGCAACGATACATCAATGAAATTCTTCGACCCCATATCCTTCCACTTTTGGCTGCCCAAAGGTCTGTGTTTCAACAGGACAATGCCAGACCCCATTGTGCACGGTTGACCGTGCAGTTCCTGACTGCCAACAACATTCTCACCCTTCCCTGTCTCCAGACATGAGTCCGATTGAGCACCTGTGGGATGAGCTGCATAGATGTGTTTGTCGCCGAGATGTTGCCCCAGCCAATCATCGTGATCTGTTCCAGGCACTCCAGGAAGAGTGGGCAGCCATCCCACAGGCCCACATCAGACGTCTGATCGCATCCATGCCCAGGAGATGCCAGTCGCTGATCGATGCAAGAGGAGGCCACACACCATACTAACGGGAAAGCCCGTACGCCAAAAAACTCTCGTGACCCAGATGCAAAACAACTGTCAATTGATTGGTTGAACCCTAATGTATTCTTGTGTGCAATTTGAACAATTAACTCATTAAATTAAAAAAGTTATTGAATGTCAAAATTATGGCTATGTGTGTGCCTTCAGTAGCTTCGCGTTTCTTCTTTTGAACAGTATATAAAGAAACCCTTTCGTGACAATGGCACAGGACAGGAAGACTTGGCATAAGTTTGTTGAGGGCCTATGCTCTTTGGGAACCTGACAGGTAATGAATGAGTGGCACTAGACCATTAGAAATCCACACAAAAAGAATGCTTACATATAGTCTGTACTAATTCCTATCATTTCACTGGTGGAATCCGCCAGAACTAAGCAAGCTCACTTGTCAACTAGCATCATAACTCAACTCTATTCCTGCAAAATGTCGATCTTCTATCTCTATGTGTATAGAAGTGATAAGCACTACTGTGTGCATATATTGTGTGTGTGATATACTTGAAGTACAGAACTTGCATCAGCAATGCTCTGAGAACATCACAAACAAACAAAAAGATTCAGTATTTCACCATAAAGGTAAGAAATTACTGTCCCGTGTCCAGTAATACGTCTACTCTCTCAAGTTTCTCAACAACTCAACCTTTGTACATGTTCAACATTCATCATGCAATAAAACATAACAAGCTGCAAATGTTCACTTTGACCATATATTTCTTCTTCTTATTCTTCCTCGTTCGCTCTCAGACTTCCACATTAATGACTAATAAAGGCAGTAGTCACCTCAAGGTTCCAAACATCTCTAAACAGATTTTTGTGGAGAGAAGTGGGTTGTTGACATATTTCAAATCTGGTAATTATTAACAAAAAATTGTTTGTATCAGCAGTAAAACAAGAAACATTAATGACAGACTAAATGCCATACTAAGGACAAGTTAGGCATAACTGATAAGACACACACAAAAAAAACCAAAAAAAAACTGGGAACATGTCAGCGATTTGAGATTTTGGCATCACAATAAAGGTGTTTTAAAGACCTATGCGATAATGAAAGAATTATTAAAATGTCAAACTTTATTAAGAGGTTATGCATGCTTGAAAATGGTATGTCGGAATTTCTAAATTATGATAACATACCATTGAACATTAAGACGTTCCAAAATAATTGACTAATTTACAATATTTTTCAGATCATTTCTTATTTAATGCGTATTACCTATAAAGTTTTATAGGGGAGAAGTGTAACACTTTCTACACCACGAACCAGATGGTGCACCCCAATATGGTACACTGTTCTCCTAAGGGCTGCATGATACACCAGTTATGTTACAGTCACATGCCCTAATATCAGCCAGCACTTTACACGATATAAAACAAACTTAATTGCTCCACATAATTAAAAGGACCGCTTCAAAATATTCTTGAGTCAATTTACAAGAATGTTAAACGTAAACTATTAGATATTTTCATATAAATGTATCTGTTTGTTTACTGCTTGTTTTAAAACATCTGTGTGTGTGTGTGTGTGGGGGGGATGGCATCCATTTTATTGCTTGGGTAAAGTCTACAAGGAGCCCTGGACTGAAAGAGTTAAGTTCTTTAAATTTACAAATTCTTTACAGGTTTTTCACTCAAGAAATGCCAACATTACCACTTTCATCATGTCACATCACATATCAGTACTAAGCAACAGTAACCTTTGTTGAAGACAACATTTTCTATTTATTCCCAACTAATAAAATCAGTTACAATCTTTTATATCCACAGATCACCAAAGATGAATTTGAAAATTACTACTCTGGTGTGAGTGCGTCCATTGACAACGATGCTTACTTTGATCTCGTAATGAGGACCGCATACAGACTCAGCTAAATTATTTTTAGCAACTTTTGCAGTCTTGCAAATGACTAATCTCTTAATGTATTTTCAAACATTACAGCTGTGCTGCCACACAGCGCATGTCTATTTTTGCTGATGGAAAATGTTTTAGTCACGTTAAACTGTCTCATACTGATCTCAACATTTAAAAAAGTCGCAGACTGGAATCCCTTTAAAACACTAATAACATCACAATAACGGGAGGCTTTATCAAGAGCATTTCAATTAGAGGTAATCTGGTCATCAGAAGTTAAAATAAAATTCAAATGTTAGAGAAACTGCTACACGAAAGGCTAGATGAAATGTTTGCAAGAATGCATAAGCTGCAAAGATTAGAATTTTTTTTTAAATTTTGCTCAAAATTATTTTTTTTTTAAAGCAATTAGAGTAAAGCATTAAGAATTAAATATTTGCCATTTGTGATTCTAGTAGAAAATAGAGTCTGTCAAATATACTGATATTTTCTAGTTGGGTGTTGAGCTCACAAATTCTCTAAAATAAGGTTATTAACACAGCGCCCGATTGACAGAGTGGTTAGAGTGCTAGTCTCTCCCGGGTTCAATTCACGGTATCGACACGCTTGTCTACCCAGCTGTAAATGGGTACCTGACTTTACACTTGAAGGAAAAGGCAGCGAGGAAGGGAACTGGTCACCCCACCTCTCGATGCTGGACCTAGTATGGTGAAGTCTCTAACACTTCACTCCCCTATGGCTGTATCTGCTACGGGACTACCTTGACCTTTTAACACCTTCTAGATATTAAAATTATCTTCAATAAAGTGTCAAGAATGCTCAAATTACCATGTGCTAAGTAAGAGTTCCATCGTACACCTTAGTAATGAATAATTCAAAAACATGTACTCACAAATTTTCTCTAGTGTTTTATATATCTCTACGCGTTTTTTTGTTTGTTTGTAACTAACAGTATATTTATAATATTAAATGTTATGCTCTTCATTCCAACGTTATTACAAATCATTTACTAAAGCTGGTTCCTTAAAATGGAGCTCAAGTCTGCTGGTCTAATGTGTTCAAAAATACGTGCTGCTGTAATTTTAATATGACATCGTATTTTTTTGCATATCAGCACCTTTGTCTACCAATAAAAGTTCTTCATTTTGACTTATATATACATATGTGTATCAATATTATGTAGACAGAAATACTCATTATAACTGTCAACTGCAGGACTGATTAAAAAATTTATAATTTAGCTAGAACTGTGTGTTTTTGTTGATCTTAAATTGGACATAATTAATGTCTGCTGCAGCAAGGCATGTCCACAATTTAAAATTATTAAATTGTATTTGAGGAGCTGAAGATGTGCAGATGTGGAGCATAAATTCTGAGAAATGCTATCACATTAGAGAAAAAGTATTACCTAAAATAAATCCTGAGCGTAAATTTTAACAGACAAGGTGTGACCAATCATGTTATGAGGAACAAAATATACATACTGGCTTCAAAAATGAAAATTATTAACAACAAAATCATAAGAAAACAATTACAGCAAAATTTATTCACATTTCTATAAACACTTTATGAGCTAATAATAACAACTGATATCTATGCAGACACAGTGGTAGAACTGAACAACTGAAATTGTTAACCCCCCCACAATTTATATACTTTTGGACATTTTAAGTATTTTTGATTATTAAAACATTTAAGATGAATCAAGACCTGATTGTTCAATTTGATAATCACAATCTACTTTAATGTGTCATACCTTCATCTTCCTTTGTGCTCCTTACAGAGCAAGGTGCCACCACCCTCAGCCCCCCGCCCCCCCCCACCCCCTGCAAGAAGCCTGCACCAAGCACTCACATAGTGGTGGTTTCCGTGGCACTTTGTTGTACACAATGAGGTTGTCAGCCCCCATACACAACCTCATATTATTCACATTCTACAACATTCCTGTTTTTTTCTTTGTACATGTTTTACAGATCTTTTATATTTCCTTTTGACTGCCTCTCTTGCCAACTCGTCAATATATTTCCTAGTCTTTTGTGAAGCATACTTACACAATAATGTCGTGTTTTGAGGTTGAGGTGTATTTCATGGACAGAAGACAACTAAGAAGGCCTAGGAAAGTTAGGAATGAATAGAGAATTAACAAATCTGATCAAAATTAGACACAGACGAAATATTCTGGACAAATGAACAGGCAGAACACCTTGTTGATCACGATAAAAGATAAAAAAAAAAAAAAGAATTTAAACCAAATCGTGTTGTGAGTTCTTGTGTGTTCTAACTCCAAAGCAATGACAATTAATGAAAAGGTTATATTAAAAATGATAGAAGACCAAACAAAATTGACGTTTCAAGCAGCGTAACAAGGGGTCCAATTGTGAATGAAATGTTATATTACAGATTTGTTATGCCTCTTGTAGTGATATTTTGTAGTGATAAAAAAAAAAGAAAGAAAAAAAAGTTTGTACAAGCCCTCATGGCGCAAAATGAGCAAGACAAGATATAAGTTAACATCAAGAGATGGACAATTAAAAAAAAAAACCTATCAAAGTGTACCATCATGGCAAAAGACAAAAGACAGAGATCTATTACAATTCACTTGTAATGTGGAGATGGCAGCCGATCTCATATAACCTTGCTTTATGTCAACACAACGGTACAATTTGTTTCCATCATAACAATTATTTATAACATTGTTAATCAGTGTTTATCATAGAGTAACAGTTCTCTATATCTTCACTATAACAATTATTTATAACATTGTTAATCAGTGTTTATCATAGAGTAACAGTTCTCTATATCTTCACTATAACAATTATTTATAACATTGTTAATCAGTGTTTATCATAGAGTAACAGTTCTCTATATCTTCACTATAACAATTATTTATAACATTGTTAATCAGTGTTTATCATAGAGTAACAGTTCTCTATATCTTCACTATAACAATTATTTATAACATTGTTAATCAGTGTTTATCATAGAGTAACAGTTCTCTATATCTTCACTATAACAATTATTTATAACATTGTTAATCAGTGTTTATCATAGAGTAACAGTTCTCTATATCTTCACTATAACAATTATTTATAACATTGTTAATCAGTGTTTATCATAGAGTAACAGTTCTCTATATCTTCACTATAACAATTATTTATAACATTGTTAATCAGTGTTTATTATAGAGTAACAGTTCTCTATATCTTCACTATAACAATTATTTATAACATTGTTAATCAGTGTTTATCATAGAGTAACAGTTCTCTATATCTTCACTATAACAATTATTTATAACATTGTTATTCAGTGTTTATCATAGAGTAACAGTTCTCTATATCTTCACTATAACAATTATTTATAACATTGTTAATCAGTGTTTATCATAGAGTAACAGTTCTCTATATCTTCACTATAACAATTATTTATAACATTGTTAATCAGTGTTTATCATAGAGTAACAGTTCTCTATATCTTCACTATAACAATTCTCCAGACCTAAAGGTCTTTTATATTTGGAACATGCGCCCTAATATAACCGACTAGGCAAAATTTTATACCAAAAATAAAAATATTTTCACTGCCATTGGTTGGTTTTACAAAGTGTAGAACAAAACAGAAGTGTACTCTCATTTAACTAAACAGTCATTACAATGCAAAATTGTATTCATCATTGAAAATATTTTCACAAGTGAACACTCAAGCTAGTACAAGTCCCTGCCTTTTGCTAATAATTCACTCCTTAAGGTAAGCCCAACTATGCTTTAAATACAAAAATGTTTTCTTTGACTGAAGAGACTACATCTGTAGAAGATGACAGTCTACTATTTTTGTTGTTGTTTCAAATACTTTGAATATATACTAGTAGCACCACCTAGTATGCACAGTCTAAATCAGTGGTTCTCAACATGGGCCATGCCATATTGTAGGGGGCCACAGAGGTAAATCAGGCTCACAAGGAGGGGCCATGAGCAAAAACAGGATGAGAATCCCTGGTCTAAATAACAGTTGTGTTTGCTGTTTAGCATAAAACAATGTAGAAAAAATGTAAATCACTCTGATATTTGTCAAGAAATTATTGTAGAAAGTTCTTAAACAACATTAAACCAAATAGCAGAACAGTGTCAATCTCATACACTGAAGCAGAATCAATACATACATTGTTATGAATAATTCATATAAATAAAGCAATATATACAATTCATAAAAATGTTCATGGCTTTCTCTCCCTATTATTCTTCATTTTATTTTTTTTATTGCATCACTGATCTGGAACATACTGCCAGAAATGCTTATCACACATTTGATGCTATTCAAGTGTCTCTGCTGGCTTGCCCAAATATACAAAGACATTATCATAATCATTCTCCTTGAATGGCTCTCAAGCAGACAACCTGCTCCAAAACACTTCATGTCTTCTTGTAGTGCTGGTTTCCATGGCAATGTGTTTTACATCATGAGTTTGTTAGACCTCTGCACTACCTTACACTCATCACCACCTCACACTCATCACCTTACATTCATCACCTCACACTCATCACCTTACATTCATCACCTTACAAAGCAGTGATTTTTCTCTTTCTTTATCTCAAAGACTTCAAAAAAAAACCCCACAGAGGGAAACAAAGATTTAGTAGCCTTTTCATTCATAACTTCATGAATTAGTTATGTTTGGACTCCACAAATCTATTACTTCGCAAGTAGCCTCCATAAGAACTATTCTGAAGCCATTTGACTACTCAAAGATATGATGTTAACCGTAGGCTGTAAGTACTACCTATAAAGTCACCTCTCGTAGTCAAACAAAGAAATGCACTGCTCACATTTCATTTCTTTAGGTCATACATTTCTTCTTGATGCTTCAGTTTATGTGGGTGTCATCCATATCTGTAAAATGTAGTTTAGCAATCTCTCTTCGCAGATTCTTTAGTGCGTAACTTGAACCTGTTTGATGAAATAAATAAGACATGACTGTTAATGCTTGACAAAAGTAATCAGACTTGGGGTTGACAGAAATGGTATGTCAGTTCTTACATTTTTTCAATTACATATCAAACAATATATTAATGATGGCTGTTACGGTATATGATATTAACGCCGTCTGCTAAAGGTTATCAGACGTGCAATTGTAAAAGGTTAAGGCATTTAATATATTGCGATAGATGTTTCAATTACTGAACGCTCCATACACGATCGATCATGACGTGTATAGCGTTGTTTAGGACACAGTCGGTAACTAAGAAACGCTACCCTTTGTTACTTGACCGCCAAGCTGAATAGCTGCGTTTTTTTCTAACCTTCCAATTCAATGGCATGATATAGCCATTTATATATGCATTTTTTGATGGACCAGGGTCAGTCCTAGAACTCTATATGAGAGGGAAATTTATGGAGGTTAGTATTTAACTAGAATTCTCAGAAGGAGAAGAATAATCGTCAAATTCATATGAAATATTCAGACTCGCAGTCTCACTGTCGGCAGGTAGCCATGTCTAGCTGCGCGTGCATATAGCTGTGATGTTCTGACGGTTGTTTTTCGTCCCCATACACTGGCCACCACTGTTGCGTGGTGGTTTGCTCTGAACAATGTTCCATGTGATATGAATAAAACAATTATAAATTTCTGGCCATTGTTTTTTCATTGATATGTTAGTTTTTTTTATTCCGTGATAGTGCATCGTGCCTTCGATGGAAGATTAAGCGAATGCGGGGGTGGAAGATTCCGAACAATAATTGAACCTTGGAATACGATTGATTTGATAAGTCATTTCATTGAGTCCGTACATTTAATCCACAGTTGTACACACAGGATGATCATTTCAATAGGGGTAGAGCATAAGTCCATATAAGTCATGCATAAATTAATCAATAACGTAGACTGCTGGTTTATGTGTCAATGTCCGTTTAAGGATACAATGCAGTATTGTCGTCAGAACATCACAGCTATATGCACGCGCAGCTAGACATGGCTACCTGCCGACAGTGAGACTGCGAGTCTGAATATTTCATATGAATTTGACGATTATTCTTCTCCTTCTGAGAATTCTAGTTAAATACTAACCTCCATAAATTTCCCTCTCATATAGAGTTCTAGGACTGACCCTGGTCCATCAAAAAATGCATATATAAATGGCTATATCATGCCATTGAATTGGAAGGTTAGAAAAAAACGCAGCTATTCAGCTTGGCGGTCAAGTAACAAAGGGTAGCGTTTCTTAGTTACCGACTGTGTCCTAAACAACGCTATACACGTCATGATCGATCGTGTATGGAGCGTTCAGTAATTGAAACATCTATCGCAATATATTAAATGCCTTAACCTTTTACAATTGCACGTCTGATAACCTTTAGCAGACGGCGTTAATATCATATACCGTAACAATGGCAGTCTGCAACATGTAGAATATTTGTGGTGACATATCTGTACAGTCACAAAAATTCATCAAGCAAAGTCATATTATACTTGTGATGCTGAAATGTTTTTTGTGTAGTTATGGGGATAGACAAATGAATCACCAGAGGGCAGCACACTGATTAGATTACATGCCCATTGATTCATTCATTTTCCTTTGTGCTCCTAAGGAAGCATGAAGCCACCCCTTCAGCTGGACCCCTTCCAGGACGTCTGCAACAAATATTCACATGCTTTTGCAGTGGTGGTTTTTGTAGCCATTCACTTTTAAATGACGAGGTTGCCACCCTCATGCATAATCTCATATTAAATTGGTTTCCTGGATCATGAGTATATCAAAATCATAGATGATTGTTTGTATAATGGCTGCCCATTGGTAGGCGCTTCGACAGTTCCAGGACCCTAAACGCATATATTTCAGCGTATGTCCACTTTCTTCCTTGTTTTTCTCTTATCAGCTCTTCTTTTTTCTGTCTCTTCTTCTCTCTCCTTTCCTTCTACACCCATGTTTCTGTGTCACATTTGCCGAAGGCATCGGCAACAGAGTACGATCCCGTAGCTCCTGCGATGATTCTGATTTGTTGTATAATCCATAGTATACTTGCAAGATATGGTCAAAATATCCGGTCATCCTGGTAGAGCCACCATACCAAGGGATGTTCCTTAGGAAGTCCATCTGCCTGGTGCCGCCCGGCTCACACCCCAGACAGCCAATGTTCAAGAGAACTTCCCCAGCAGCCATCCAATCACTCTGCACATTGGATCACCTTAGACTTGGGATCGTTAACTAATGACTATGACACCATGATTGGAGATGCCTTGACCAGAGTCTTACCATGCTTATTATAATTCTTGGTCAGCACTGCGTAAAAAACTAAATGTGAAGACATTTGTTGACGGCACCATTATTGTGACAATATGTGTAGAAATTTCACGTCATCTTTAGGGTGAACAGAATCTACATAGCTAAGATAGCTGACAATGTTGTGCTGAACTTCTCATAAACAAGCCCCCATTAAAGCATATCCATAAATTACAGACATTGATTTGGCACAAAAAAAAGGTGGACATCTCACATGAACCTTCTGGCTCCCACAAAATAAATTACATTGAAAAAAAAAAAAGCATCAAAGCAGGATAAAAAACTCATATCACAAAAAATGTGTCAGGCATCGTGGAACGGAAACAGTGTATACTACTAAAATATATGATGTTAATCATTGTGTGGTTATGGGGATAGACAAATGAATCGCCGGAGGGCAGCACAGTAAGCGGTTTAGGAATGGCTAGTCTTCAATTTATATGCTCACATAGATTGCCTTCTGGAAGAGGGTAGGTGAGAGGTCCTGACGAAATTGTCAGACGACCCTAATAAAAAGTATTTAATTTAAAAGTGATTTTAATGCTAGGTCTAAGGCAGTGGTTCCCAAACTACTTTTCTCTGGGCCGCAATTTTTGAATGAAAATGTGCTCGTGCTACACCAACTTTTTTATTGATAAGAAATGACTTCATAAACAAAACAATCAACTCCTAACAGTGCTTTCTTCATAACATACAACACAACTTAATAAAATGATCATGAGACATCCAGAAAGTACAAAACAATACAGCTACATAAAAACATGATTCATTCACAAAATATGCTAAATCAGAGGCACATCTCCAATCCAACCTGCAAGTCTGGAAGGAAGAGCTGGAGAAGAGAGGGATGGTCATAAGCAGCTCTAAAACAAAATCCATGGTGATATCACGAGAAGAAAGAAGACATCAGATTAAGCTGGGAGAACAGGTCCTGGAGCAGGTCGACCACTTTAAATACCTCGGAGCTATTATAGACCGAAAGGGAGGCATCAAAGAAGAGTTGGCCACTCGAAAAGCAGCAGCTGGGAGACTTTTTCAGGCCATAAATCGAGGATTCCTCAGCAAGAGAGAGGTTGGTAAGAAAACGAAGATGGCTGTATACCGCTCCACCTATGTCCCAGTCTTGACATATGGATGCGAGTCATGGGCAATGACTACAACCCATAAAAGCCAGATCCAAACCTCAGAAATGAGGTATCGGAGGAAGGTGGTTGAAAGTAACAAGAAGAGACATGGTACGCAACCAGACGATACGTCAAGGCCTAAAATCCCACCCCCTGCAGACCCAAGTAGAACAGTCCCAACTAAGATGGTTTGGCCATGTCTGCAGAATGGGAGAAGATCGGCTACCACGACAAGCATGGGAAACAAAGAGCCAAGGATCCAGACCCCGAGGACGACCCAGAGTCCGCTGGGAGGACATTAGACAATCTTTGAAGGACCGAGGACTAGAATGGAACCAGGCCAGGAGGAAGACAGCCGATAGAATAGTCTGGCGCTCTCTCTTCCAAACCTCTACACCTCACGGTAGAAGGGGAACGACTAAGTAAGTAAGTAAGCATTCACAAAATATACAAATTCAATGAGAGGTGTGAGCTTGTTTTTGTCGGGTAATCTCATTTATATTGGTCTTATTTCAGACAAACAAACTCTCATCTCCTCATCAACACAAAGAAGCCTTTCTCTTTTTTGGTCTTTGATATTTGCCAGAGCTGAATATCCCTGTTCACAAAAATACATCGTGGAGAATTATATCTATCTGATATAAAAGAAACTATATTACTGAATAAAATCTGAACAATTCTTGAAAATTCTATGGCTTTCTGTACATATATTTCCCATATTATATCATAGGTAATGAAATAAATGAAATGAATAAGCCACACCGTTTGGTAACCTCTGGTCTATGGAGTGGGGGAACATCATGGAAAATAGGGTGTTGCCAGGAGCCAGCTTTACTCAACACGAACCTATCCATTTTAAATAATGTATGCCCAACAAGACTGGCAACTAAACCAGGGGATACTGATGGTGTCATAGATCTGGCATTGATTTCTAGTGTTGCTGCCACTTTTGCATGCTTGGATGTATTGAAAGCTCAAGAAAGCTGTTACCTACCCCGTGTAGTACTCATTGCAAAGGGGAAAGACCACCAGACAAAGGAAACCAAAACAGACTTTCCAGTATCATACATGCCCACATGACAGTATTGTGTCAAAATGCAAAACAAAAGACAGCTCGAACACCTTTTACACAACCACCTTGGTGGAATGAGACGGTGGAGAAAGCATGCCGGAAAAGGAAAGAGCAACAAAGTCATGGTGGAAAGCACAAAAGAGGAGGACAATTAATAGATGAAGAGGTGGAGGAGATGAAGGAGAAAAAGTAGAGAGCCATCAATTAATTTAAGGGCTAGGCAAAAGAAGCCAAGGACACAGTGTTGCAGGCCTTTGTGACACAGGTAGGCACTGAAAAAACACTACACAAATTCTGGTCCTTACACCGAAGAATGAGTATAAAAAGTTTGAGCCAACCAATTTCTAATATTCTAAGCTAGACAGGAACAAACCTGAAGATCGATGTCAAAAAGGAAAATGCATTACTCAAGCGTTAGACAGATGAAGGTGATAAAGCTGCCCACCAAGAAATTAAAGACTGTGTCCTGGAAAGTGACATAAGAGGTGAGATATATTTCGACCTCGTATCTGAAGAAGACGTTGTGTATACTTCAGAAACCAGTAGAAACACTGTCCTGGGTCCTGATGGTGTACAGTATCACCACATAAAATAGCTCGACAAAACAGGCATTATGAATGTGGTGAGGGATTTCAACACCAGTATACAGAATGCTAAGGTGCTAGAAGACTGGCTATATAGTTATTTACGGCCACTTCCTAAACCTAGTAAAGACCTCACACTTCTCAGCAGCTATAGAATCATCACACTACAGAACGTTGTTGGTAAATTGCTAGAAAAGATAGAGCAAAAAACATAATTTCACTTGGAAAATGCACAGACCCTACCTAATACCCTGGGAAGCAATAGGCCCATGAAAATAACATAGGGTAACGCTGGAACATTTGCTTATGTATGAGAGGTTCCAGGGTAAACCAGAAACGGTTGCTGTAGCTATTGACCTACAGGATACGTATAACAGCATAAAATTTGAAAGCTTAATGAACTGCATAATGGCATGCGGTGTTAACCCTTGGCTAACAAGATGGATAGCAGCTGCCTTAACAGAGAGATCAGTTGTATTTTGCTTGGGAACATGGACATCAGAACCAATGTGTATTTGACTGGGACTACCCCAGGGTTCACTATCACCGGTGCTGTTTAATATCTATACAGCAAAAGTAGCCACCATTCAGCCTACTGGGTTGGGACAAACACTGCCTTTTGCTGATGACATACTCATTTACAGAGCTGGCTCCCACCGACAGGAAATGGTTAACAGCATACATGAGACACTACAGGAGGCGTTTAATTGGTGCAAGGAAACTGCCTCCAAAGTCAATCCCAAGGCCTGCGTGATGTGCTGTTCCTCAAACAACTTCATAGTTGAAACCGATCTTCCAGATATTACTCTTAATAGACAGAAAATCGAAAAGCAAGAAAAGCTGAAATACCTTGGAATTACACTGCGGAGCAAAAAAGCACGAGTAATAGGAAATTACCTGCTATTCTTTCTTTGTCTCTTCTGAGGCCCTCGGCAACTACACGCTGCCGATGGATATTAAAGAAAATCAGATAAATAAACTGCCAGAAGGCATTATGCTGTATAGATGACCTGCCCATAGACAGAGAACATAGTTTAAATAAACTGCCAACAGACATTACACTGTATAGATGTGTTAATAGACAAAGAGGAAAACTAGACATGTGAACTGCCAGAAGGCATTCCAATATACAGACAACTTACCTATAGAGAAGGAAATTAACTGTTGAGAACTGATCAATGGAACAAAAAAAAAAACTAGGAATGTAGGCCTAGAACAAGATAAGGAAGACAGCATCCTGACAGAATGTTGCTGTATCAGGAGGTAAATGGATCAACTCTTAATAAAGATGATCAGTGTAGAAGACAAAGGTAGAAATAATTCTAGATTGAAGAAAACCATTGTTCTGTTTACTGTGAAAATCAAATGACAATTGAGTGGAAAAACCTTGAAAGTTCTGATAATAATGTTATACCTCTTGGGATAAAGAAGTCATCTCCTGTCTCGACGATTGTTGAAACATCATTTATTCTCAGGTGTATTTTCCCACTAATCACACTGAATATCTGCAAGTTATGAAAGGTAAAGAAATATATGAAAGCCCTGCAATTTGTCTTGCTTCAAATTTTATACACAGTTCAACCTATAAAAAACACATCAACTTTTTTAAAAGAGCTAATTCTTATTTGAATGTATTCTCCCTCTGTGCGTTTGGGTTAGAAGCAAGGCCAAAAAAAAAAAAAAAAAATTCACAGAGCAGATACATTGTTTAAAAATAATATTTAAAATCTTATGACAAAATTCTTTCTTTAAATCAGTTTAGGAAAGAATATTAAGACAGATACTTTAAAACAGGAAAAGTTTATTTGGTAACAAATCAGAATACCGATGGTTAATTTGTGGAACAAAGGCATCATAACCAGTTGATGCGTTGAATATACTGAAACACAGAATAAAAGCTGAGCAGACTTAGGTTATGAATGCAGAAACAGGAAGTGGAATCATACGTTTTGCACACAACTGGTAATGAGGCACAGAGAAGACTACAAAAAAATACAGTGGACTGAAGGAACAGCTGAACTGCATAAGAGAAATGGTTTAAACAAATTACAAATTTAAAAAAAAAATCACATTGATGAACTGTGTAACAATTTTTTAAAACTAAAACACATGCTAACTTAATTTAAACAAAGGGAAAATGGACTGAAGGAATGGCTGAACTGTGTAAGAGAAATATTTTAACTAAAACACATGCTAACTTAATTTACAAAAGGGAAAATGGACTGAAGGAATGGCTGAACTGTATAAAAGAAATGGTGTAACCAAAATACATGCTACACTTATTCAAACATTTGGACTGATGGAATGGCTGAAATGTATAATAGAAATGATTTACAAAACACATGCTCAACTTAATTAAAAAGTATCATCAAATCTTCACACGCTGCTAGATGAAAACAGCAGAAAGAGAAAGCTGGCCAAAAAAACAAAACCCCCAACAAAAAACACTTCAGTGGGTGTCAAGCAACAAATGCTGATGCTTGATGAAAACAGCAGAAAGAGAAAGCTGGCCAAAAAAAAAAAAAAACCCCAACAATGAACACTTCAATGGGTGTCAAGTAACAAACGCTGATGCTTGATGAAAGCAGCAGAAAGAGAAAGTTGGCCAAAAAAAAAAAACCCAACAAAGAACACTTCAATGGGTGTCAAGTAACAAATGCTGATGCTTGATGAAAACAGCAGAAAGAGAAAGTTGGCCAAAAAAAAAATACTTCAATGAGTGTCAAGCAACAAAAGCAATCACGTCCCCAAGGTAAAACTGTTTTCCTGCACAAGGTTTCAGCCATAACAAACAAACAAAAGTAAGAAAGTTTCTCACAGGTGTTAGGTGACTGCTCTTGATATCATTACAATGAAAGTAATATAATTATTTAGTGAATGAATCTCTCACCAAAGTGTGTTCTAATAGTTCACAAGGTTTGTCTGCCAGTGGCCGTAAGTGCATCTCTCCTGTAGTAAAATGAGGCTGCTTTAAATGGAGGCACAGCGCCAGCGAGTCTGTGCTGGTCACTGAGTCTAAGTCTGGTCCATACCATGTAGCAGCATCACGGTGGGCTATGAGCTCTGGAAGAATATTTTAATCATTGGTATTTGTCACGAAGTGGATTTACGACTAGAGGCTGCCTACATATAGTGACAAGACACTAGTGGGGAGAAAGTCTAAGAAGATAGATTTTAGAAGAAAATGACAGTGGCTGTGGAAGATGAGGCTATTGGCGTCAAGGGGCGAGAACCTAGATTGACTCTCCCTTGCCACTTTGTGACGTATTGTGTTGCTATAACCTCAACACCTCTAACTACCAAGACTGGGATAAGGTTTAACTAAATACCACAGACACCACTATACAGACAACATATAGCTAACGTATAGTTTACAGAAAGTGACTGATCCAGACTAAAGTTTAAATAGTTTTATTTACACAACAAAATTTAGATAACATACTAGAAATAAATAACGTGCGAGTTCGCACACCTGAAAAGAACATAACAATCAATTATAGTGATTACGTATGGTAACCCCACAATGTCGCCCTCCCCTCAACCTGTAAGGAAGAAAGGTAAGAAATACAACAACCGGGTAAGTGGGATCTCTTACCACCTTACTCTAAATCACCTGATCTTATGTAACCACAACTAAATCCTACTGACTGTCTGTCTGCAGACGTCACTAACTTGAAGGGCCTACACAGCTCCGCTTTAGGCAAATTACCCTTCACTAATTAACACTATGTCCACTGAAACAAAAAAAGAACTGGTGTTATAACCTCCTACACAAACTAAACGACGAATTGCTGAATTCTATCTATGTTCAGTGTCTGTACGACACTCCTGGTTTCTACTAAGAATCTCCTCCACTACTCTCTCTCTAGTGCAGTTAAGAGGTATTGTGACCCTCTCTCCTCTAACCGCCTGTTATAGCTGATAACTTGGGTTGGTAGACTGGATACGTGACTTGGACTATCTCTGCTTCACAAATGACGACTCTTAATCCATTTGCCTGGTTACCCCTCTCTGGGTTTAGGGCCGTCGGTTTTATTATGACCAAATTTCACGACACCTCTAGGCCCTGTGCCTAGGTTTAGTGTGTGCGTATATAAGCGTAGTGCTCAGGATTTGTTAAGAAAATCCGTTCTTTCTGGAGAAGGCTTCGCTTCCCAGCAACCTGTGCTTTCTCTCTCTTGTGCAAAAACCGAATTTGCCCCGGTGACTACCGCGTCACCATTCCTCTTTCTCTTCTGGCTCTGCCTCGACTATTCTTCCCCTGAGAACGGCCGACGACTTCTGGCAAGCTGTAGGACAACTGACGCCCTAGCTACCAGCCGTGAAAATATTTGCTGTGGAACACACAATAACAACAGATATATCTCACATCAAAGTTTACATATCTTTAACACTTAACTCCCAAATCTTTAACACTTAACTCCCATAATTCAATACCTCTCCCTTTAATCAAATACAGCTTCCCTGCTCTATTATCGCCCCAGCGATACGTAAATATGCCTACCCCCACGTCCCCTCAACTACTGTCCTATCGGAAAACCCCTATCTGCAGACTCAGCTGACTTAATCTCTTATGAGCCCAGTCAGCCGTCATAACATTTCAACCACTGAACAAACCTATCGCCGGTAAAATTCCTGGCCCTACTTATTTAACAGTGATCGAGTCCTCGCTAGACCAAAATAAACTAGACTTCTCTAGAGAGGATAACCTCCCGTCTCCATGAATTCCACCACTATAAATATATATATCTAGTTACAGACTTAATTAAATCTCCTCTTGTCCCGTAACTGCTGACTTACACGTGTATGATTTACCCACATGTAGTAAATACACCCTTACTTATGCCCTATCAGACCTGTTAAATTCACTCTCTCTTATTCTTCTTCTTCTTCCTCGTTCGCCCTGAAAAGGACGGTGGTTGCGTTGTGTCTGTTTACTCCGTAGCTGTGATATCTGCACCTTTCGGTTGACACATCTGACTTCAGCACGGCATTATTTGGGACCGGGTTTGCCTTCCCTCTGCGATCCGTACTCGCTCAGCCAGACTGCACTGCTGCAGACTGTTTCCAGGACCACCACGTGGAGGTGGAGTACGGTCTTGACCAGCTCTGGTTTGCTGGTCCTGATGCAAGCAGTCAAGCTATGGGTGGCTGACTGCATTCACTATTGCTGCATCTTTGGGTCCCCTCTCTTATTCAACAGCGTTACCAAATAGCACGCAGGTAATTTACACACTTAAATAATTCACACACAAATACCTAGCGTAATTACTCTGCTAACGTTATACATCAAATATTGGGAAATCTTTATCCCCATGCCAGTAATATTATTTACACCCGATTCGTATAAAGTAGATACATATCTCTTAAAGAACTGAATCCTATCTCACAAAATACATACACTCCTATCTCCCCTCTCTGCCACTACGTTATCAAGTTAGCCCGCTAGAAAAGTACACAGCTAGCACTCCCATACACCAGCTCCAAATCCTTAAAAATCGCAGTGAAGTTACATGCATCGTGACTCACGATTTCAGTAGGTATTAGCCTGCTAACTTATACACTTAATTTCACGAGCGTATTTTACGCTGCAATTATTTATTGATCACAAGTCAAGGAATTAGTAAGTACCCCTGTTTTCTGACAATATAACAGTAAAAATCCAATTAATTACAATACCCAATTATGTCCGAGGATCTACTCTAAGAAAACTATCAGAGTTCAATACTCCCTGCATTAAATTTCCTACGTGCGCTTTCTAGTATTATTATTAGTTCTAATAGATAGCATTTGTTGGCCCTTCTACATCGAATTAACTTTACTCCTAGAATAACAACAATACAAAAACCCTGCTAAAATCTTACAGACTATATTAGCTTAATTTAACTTATATATTTACCAAAGTCGAATATCTCCTTAGAGCAGACGAACTCTGTATATTAAATACAGGCGTTAATTTTCACGGCATGAAGTTTTTTGTATCAGAGAGCGTTCTGCATTTAGTCACGCTTATTTATTACAGAAATTGAAGCCGACCCACGCTAAGCTTGAGTCATTGCGTGGCTTCTTTTCTTTAGCGGGTCACTCTCTGAGCCAATCATCATGCCACGAAATCTAAAAATAGCCCGCAGGTCATAGCTAAATTTGAACTTATGAGTAACCGGAAAAATTCCCTACTGAGCTATGCGCGTAAATCACACCCACCCCCAACTTTCGCGTGAGTAGATGTGGGTTTTCGTGAACTTATCCCCATCTAGAATTACCCCTCCTAATAATTACGAATGCACTCACTGCTTACAGAAATAAAATACCCTGCCATTGTTACACTAGACATTCCTTCATGAACGCTATTTCTTCATGGGAAAGAAAACTGATGCGAGTCTAGAATCTAAAACCTACCGTCCCTCTTGAAAACGTAATTGATTATCTACAGAAAAAGTCCAAACACCATTATTATTCACAGAGAAGGAAAAAAACCCGAATAAGATAAAAATCCCACCGTAATCCCCTCCTTCTGACAAAAACGGAAAATATTACAAGGAGAAGAAACCTGGGGTTGATTACGTGTAATCCCTCCTAGAAAAAAACGTAAATAATGCAAGGAGAAGAGACATGGGGCCTGTTGCAAATCAAATCACAGTAACTCCTCACTGTATTTTTTTTAAGAACAAAACAACGCTGCCATATTTATAAAATATAAGAGACGAAAAAATTCTAAATTGAACAAAAACAAAATAAAATAATTTCATAATGATACAGAGAAAATAGTATCAATGAAATTACAAGTAATTTTAGATGAGCCATAAAAATGTATAGTCTACCCAGCTGTAACTGAGTAGTAGATTCCTTAGAAGACAAAGGAAGGGAACTGGTCATCCCACCTCAGCAAGCTGGATCTGGAATAGTGAAGACTCCAACACTTAACTCCCTTAATAGCAATATCTGCTGTAGGATTGCCTTTACCTTTTTTGTTTCAGTGACAGGTAACAGCAAAAGACTTCTGATATATGTAAACTTACCACTCTTCTGCTAGCAAGGCTGTTTTCCCTTGCTTTGAACAAGTGAATATGAAGTGTTAAAAAGAAATTGACTTTGCTGCTTGGAGAACGAATTAAAAGGTTGGTCACAAGCTGTAAATCTGACAAATCACGAGACTGTAACACTACTGAAAAGTTTGCATCATTTGTGCACAGAAATGTTGAATTCCACTATAGTTATGATTTCTCACATATCTCTTTGTGTCTGTGTGTGTATATATTAATGATCTATTTATGGTTAGGCTGATATCTTAATAAAATTACTGCTCAATTTCCATGCCTAGGTATGCCACCTTGTCTGTTCAACATTTTACTGTAGAGAAAACATTAAACACAGAATATCTGATGTTTTTGTGTTGTTTTCCTTATTGTAATGTACACATTTGTATAGATTTAATGTTACAGACTGTGACACTGGCCGAGATGGAATGGTACTAACATTGTAACATCACCGGCAATGAAGAGGCTGACAGATTAGCAAAGGAAGGTGGAAATCTACTTCAGCCTGAGGCAAGTGTAACTTTCGAGGAGGCAAAGAGTTTTATCAGAATCAGATACAGAAACATATGGAATGTAGAGCATCCAGGTCACACACAAAATGATGCATACTACCAGCTCAACAGAAGAGAACAAGTGGTAATCTTCAGACTCCGCAATGGCCACAACAGATTGGGATACCATCTATTCAACAAGCTAAAGATAAGAACTACCAACCAGCGTAACTGTGGCATTGATAAAATGACTGTTGAACATCTGCTTCAAAGTTGCCCAACACATGCAGAACTGACTACTGCTTTCTTTGAAAACATTCAAGTAGACGTCTGAGAGTGAAGAAAAACGGCACTAAAAATGTTCTAATGTGACAGTACCAAATGCTAGTATATGTGTGACAGTTAATAATGGCTCCCATAATACTTCGCTATGCATGAGGTTGAAGTGAAGTTGGGAGCAGATTTATTTTATTTATCTCTTCTCACGTATTTGTTATTGAATGGTAACTGTCTTAGAAGTCAAATGTCAACCCAGGCTCTGGAGTGAAGGCTATGCCATTCAATTTTAGTTGTCATTGGTTATGATTGTTAGTGGTGATATCTTCAAATTTCCAATTGCCTCCAACCTGTATCTCAATGTCATATAATTTAAAGAGACAATCTTATTCTTTTGTAGGTGATATCAATCAACACAAACAGGTCAAACTGATCTAACTTCAGCTCTCCAACAAAGTTAGAAATATGACATAACACTCCTAAATATTTCAAGAAACGTCTATTTGAGATTCTGGTCTCAATTATCCATCAGGATTACAACAAAATATCTCCCGTCTCCAATATAAACTCTGGGCTCAGGGAATGAATTAAACGAATCAAAATATTCTATAATACTTAGGAAGCGAAGCATATATGAAGCACTACTGACAGTTGTATAAGTGTCCCAGTACTTAGTTAATCCGTACAACTTTTGTCTTTCTTTGTTTAATATTTGTTGTTCAGATGTAGGTATTTGCACTATAATGAAATCTGATTGTTTATCTCCTTCTATTATTTTCTGTTTAATCTCATCAGCAGTGAGTAATCTGTCTTCTTCAAGGTTGGGGAAATCTTCAACTTCAGTTTCTTGTGGTAGTTTACCACAGTGAATCAAAGTCCAGTCAAGTCTTGTGGTAGTATAGGATCTCCGATTACAATTTCTTCTAAGCCTAACTCTGGAATGGTATTGCTTATGGGAGAGTCTTCTAATTGACAACAATCTAAGCATGTGCCATATCGTCACAATGGGGGTATCTCGCGCACAGCCCAAAACCATACGCATCCTGTTGCGCACATATTCTTTTGTGTGGCGCACAGATTACTGTAAGTACGCATACAAATGAAAAATGTATTTATTTGTGTCTGATAAAAATATATTTATCTTTGAATTCACGATTTTCAGTCTAAAGGGACAGAACTCAGATTAGTCGATGTGGATTCATTCTGTGAGTTATCTGTTCTTGTATCTTTCCTGAATATCGAACTCAGCGTAGAAATCTAGGTTTACAGCGATCTATTCTTTGTTTGGTTAGAAATAGATTGTTCTTGCTTCAGAATATCTATGACCCGAATCTATGTGTATTTCTTGTCTATGTAGGACGAGTCTGTCTTATATCTTAATATCTTTGTATGTCTAAGTCGAACTATATCTTCGGTGTCGAACTTGGGGTCAAAAGTTGTTCGGCGGATGTGTCGCTAGGGGAATGTGAGAAGGTTGCTGTTGGGGTGCTGAGTTGTTGTAGCGGCCTGGCGCCGAAAAAAAGTGATCTCTATATTAATGGGGAAAGAGGTAGTCTCTTTAGACATATCATGTATGATTCACCCCAGTGTTTATTCTTACTGCCAAGGAATGGCAGAATCATATTCTAGTGTATTTCTGATACCAAGGTAAAGACGCATTTCGTATGAACTTTTCCTGAGGCATTGTATTCGATGAACAGTCGTACGGTTGTACGTTTAGATGAATGTTAACCAGATGAAGATGACATTCATACCTAGCAGCACCATATTATGTGATGAAGTCAATAGTATCAATGGTAGAAGCTACAAAGCAATGAGGACATTTAATGTATGATCAGCTTTGATTGCGCTTCATAGTTTGTATCCTGGGTGAGCGACAACTCACTGGGAGGAGAAGCCATTTTGAATTCTATATTTTCCAATCATCGAGGAGAGAACAGGGATGGCCCCTTACTATCACCTGATGAGTCCAGAGATCACTGCTACAGAAGAGAACCCACTACTAGTGGTTCAATATTATTATCAAAAAAATATGTGCTGAACTTTATCTACATGAATCTTCGCTAGACAAGGTTAGGTCTAGGAACCATCTTGAACCTTGGTTATGAACTGACGTGCTGTCAGTAAAGTCAGACGATATATATTGGTATTACGGAGTGCTTGTGTACTGACATTCCATTTGTACTGTTATGCAACATGAATGCCCATGTGATAGGGTATTTCATTGATCAACATTATTATGATTTATGCCAACCTGTTTCCTGTTCCTGTGTCGTCGAAGTGTGTGTCCATTAAATACAAGAAAACGTAAACAGTAGTTCGTCTTACACTTCCTGCCACGAGTGAGTGAGATTGCCCTATTGTCAACTCTCAGAACATTTTCCAGCATTCGCATACTGTTGTATCCTCACTCCAAATCAATACACCACTGCGTAGGTCGAGTTGACCTTTTGTTGTCTTCATGTTTGACAACACTCTTCGAACACGACTGCAATCATCCAAGCAACACTGGTGACCGAAGATTAGACCTTATCAACACTGCTCTTTATCAACTGGTAGTCTTTATCGATGGACTGACATTATCACATCCCTTCATTTTGAATGCGTTCAATCGTTCACATTGTGACATTGACAGGCTTTCACAGCAGTGATTTCTGTAGCAATATGTTTTACATAATGAGGTTGCCAATCTCATATCAGTTGCCTTGTATGACATTCCTGTGGCAGGAGTAGTTCTAATCTTTCTTTACCTCAACAGAGACACCTGGGAAATACACCGGGTCATCTATGATTTAGTGAAACAAACAAAAATTAGCTTGAACGCTGAAAGGATAATTCTGGGTGGTGCTGATATAAATGAACCAGTGGTTGAAAAGCTATAATTGCTTATTATCATAAGGCAGTAAGTTTTGTCATGCCTTACTTACTTAGTCGTTCCCCTTCTACCGTGAGGTGTAGAGGTTTGGAAGAGAGAGTGCCAGACTATTCTATCAGCTGTCTTCTTCCTGGCCTGGTTCCATTCTAGTCCTCGGTCCTTCAAAGATTGTCTAATGTTGTCCTCCCAGCGGACTCTGGGTCGTCCTGGAGGTCTGGATCCCTGGCTCTTTGTTTCCCATGCTTGTCGTGGTAGCCGATCTTCTCCCATTCTGCAGACATGGTCAAACCATCTTAGTTGGGACTGTTCTATTTGGGTCTGCAGCGGGTGGGATTTTAGGCCTTGACGTATCGTCTGGTTGCGGACCATGTCTCTTCTTGTTACTTCAACCAACTTCCTCAGATACCTCATTTCTGAGGTTTGGATCTGTCTTTTGTGGGTTGTAGTCATTGCCCATGACTCGCATCCATATGTCAAGACTGGGACATGGGTGGAGCGGTATACAGCCATCTTCGTTTTCTTACCAACCTCTTTCTTGCTGAGGAATCCTCGATTTATGGCCTGATAAAGTCTCCCAGCCGCTGCTTTTCGAGTGGCCAACTCTTCTTTGATGCCCCCCTTTCGGTCTATAATAGCTCCGAGATATTTAAAGTGGTCGACCTGCTCCAGGACCTGTTCTCCCATCTTAATCTGATGTTTTCTTTCTTCTCGTGATATCACCATGGATTTTGTTTTAGAGCTGCTTATGACCATCCCTCTCTTCTCCAGCTCTTCCTTCCAGACTTGCAGGTTGGATTGGAGATGTGTCCCTGATTTAGCAATCAGGACATCATCATCAGCAAATGCTAGCTCTGAAATACAGACCTGTCTCATCTTCCAGTACCCCACTGAATACTTTCTTGTTCTCTCCTTACATGCCTTGATGACATCGTCCATAAGGAGTATGAAGAGGTAAGGTGATAGGATATCACCTTGTCTTACACCAGTGGGTGTCCTGAACTCTTTTGACTTATGGTTTGCTGTCCTCACATAATTTCTGCAAGACTTGTAGAAGCTCTGTATAGCATGAATCAGAGGTGCTGGAATATTCTTCCTTGCCAAACAGTCCCAAAGTTTGCTCCAGGGGACCCTGTCAAACGCCTTTTCCAGATCTATGAAACAAAGATGGATCTCACTCTTGTACTCAAGGGCCTTTTCACTCAGCTGCCTGAGAGTTTTGTCATGCCACCAGATTTATTCTTCACGTCACTACATGTTGTGGTGACCAAGGAGTAACACAAATTCCACAACCTTTTTAATTTTTAACTCCTACCATATGTCTTTGCTCTCTTTAATCAGACTGTTGCAGTATTCAATCAATCAATACCCTTTAGCTCTCCGAGGAGCATAGGCCTTCAACAAACACATGCCAAGTCTTCCTGTCCTGTGCCATCTGCTCAAGTTCTTTCCATGTTTTCCTCATTATTTTCACCTCTGTATCCAGTTCTCCATGTGTTTTTTGGTCTACCTCTGCCTCTCTTTCCCTGTGGATTCCAGAACAAGGACTGCCTTGTAATGCTGTCAACAGGTTTCCTCAACATGTGTCCTATCCATCGCCAGCGTCTTCTTCTCAACTCTTTTTCCACTGGCACTTGTCTGGTTCTTGTCATCAATTCCACATTTGTGACTTTGTCAATCCATTTCAGTCCTTCTATTCTATGCAAGCACCCATTTATAAAAGTCTGTAGCTTTTTGGTTGTTGTTTTTGTTGCAGTATTAGCTAAAGATAATAACTCTTGAAGGCTCTGAGATTGCATTATATCCACTGACATTGTGTGGAGAGGCAAAGAAAAAAAAAGCACTACATGGACATTATCCGCATGATCATAATTTCTCTTGTTTGCTCCATATGAAGCATGCAGCCACCACTGCCTGCACCAAGCATTCACATGCTCTTAGTCTGGGGGTGTTTCTGTAGCAGTTTGTTTCACATGATGAGGTTGCCAGCCTCATATTAGTCACCTTGAACATTACGATAAACAAATGTCTCAGGACATAGTAGTCCTACTCTTATTTGGTCTCACTGGAGACCCCCCCAGGGAACTAGACAGGGTGTACTCAGCATTACTGGGTGTGTGGTGGGGGGAGGGGGGTGAGAAGAGAAGAAATGATGGATGGATCAGAGTGGCTAATAGGTATGGTGTCGGCCTCTAATTCTAAAAGTACCATGTTCAGTTCCCAGTACAGGGAATATATTTGATGGAAGATTTTTTCAGAACCAGTGGATCCTAATGATTGCCCCCCCCCCCCCCCCCCCGATCTCCTTGGGTAGGTGAGACCTGATGCCTAGCCTTCTCAGAGTTCGTGTACTGAGCTGAAAATCCTCCTTGTGTATGCTAAGGGAGAAGATCAGAGCACTGACAACAGAGTTGTCCGTCTGCAATGAAGATGGTCTTTATAACCAAATGTGATGAATTTACCATGATACAACGTTAAAATATCTCCAAATTTAACGATAAAATGTAGGGTTAAAAATAATGCGTAAGATACTAGGAGACATGCTCGCCCATGCCAGCCTTTCCCACCGCCATTTAAAACTAACGAGTAGACGTGCAGACGAAACGTTTACCCTTTGTAGACGGGAGAGAAAACGGAGAACACAAAAGGAAAAATATGACTGAACACGTGTTTGAAGATAGCAAGGCTAAAAGACGCAATTGGTAGTAAAAGAAAAAAATTCACGTCACTAGTTGACATAAGGTAAGGAAATGGACAAAACAACGACTTTAGCTCTTGTCAGAAACAGTCATTTCTTGGACTTTTACGATGCTTGATTGTTATTTGAATTCAGCGGCAAACGCCGTGGAGAAGGTTCTCGAACATATTTCAAAAGAAAAAAACTAACCTTGAAAAAGTAATTTTTTCTTAATAATAATGTTATGAATATAAAACTTAGCTAGTTTGATAGCCCGTCTTGAGCAGCGAAATAATATACTTTAAATTATACAGACGGATAGATAATAAGGAAGATATTGACAAAAGACTGTGTTGTTCATATCAGACGAGCGACTGCACTGTTAAAAAATGTCACTAAAGTTTCAAAATTTTCGTCCTTAAGACGCAAGTGCTAAAATCGAGCTGTAATTAAAGAGAGGGGAAAGGGGGAGAATTGTGGCTAAAAATAACTTCGGAGGCAGAAGTGTGTAGGGTATTGCATGGCGTTGGTCCAAGAACCAAGCGTGTTTTTTATGAAAAAACAAGTAGAGACAGACGGACCAACAGACAGTAGTACATACTTGACTGAGAGCTGACTGAAATTTGACTTTTGGTTGTAGATTGAAAGTTAGGGGGGAAGTCGGTGATTGGATGAATGAAATTATATTGGCAGGACAGAGATGCGCATTTTGCCATTCGTTACAAGACTGTCCAGAGACACAGTGGTTTAGTACCTGTGGTGTTGTTTCCAGAAGATAATACATATTTTAGTGGGATGCCATCATATAGCCAGCAGCTCAGCTGAGTTTTGCTAGCATTTAACTGTGTTCTCAATTCTGAATTCTGGTAAGAATGAAAGCAATTCTTTTGTACATTTTAATATTTAGAGTGATTGATACTGCCATATCATATAAAATGATTACGACAAGTAAGTGCTCGCTCTAGATCCCCAGCCCAAGTTCAGGGTCTAGAGACAAACAATATATGGACGCCTACTAAAACTATGGAAGGCGGATCTATTGTTGAGATCAGTGGAACATATCACCTATCTTATTGAATAGAAGGAAACTATTGAACATATCTCAGATGCAATGTAGTCTTGGGGAACTGGTACTATATGAAAACAACTGGGTAAGATGTACTGTGTGGTCAGAGAGATCTGACCCAGTCTGTGTGGTGTTGTTGTGTAGTGTTGTGTGCAGAAGTGGCTCAGTAGGTAGAGTTCTGACCCATGCCACAAAACTTTTATTTCAGAATTGTGAGTTTCTGTTTGGCACCGAAGAGGTGCCAAATGCTGTTGTGATATACACAAGCGTGGACCAGTGCAGTCTAACATTGTGTCAGAGCAGCCGAATAGTGTACCCCAGCACGGAGAGGAGGGGCCACCAGACTCTTGTACAAGATCGACGCAGTCGAGATAAGTGAGATCTGGCCTGCTGGAAATTCACCAACTAATTTATCAACTAATCCACCAACTAATTCACCATCTAATAAAGACATACCATTGTGGGAAAATAAACCATGTATTCATCCCATAAGTCAATGGACAATGTTTGGTAGTCATAGACTGGGCGTGATGATACCACCCCAACAGTACATTCAGTAATAGTTCTCCTGGGACAATCTAATATAATTAATATTAACCAGACTTATAACATACCTTTGTAATCACATTCCATTTTATTATGTCATATAATTATGCATTCCATTTATAACTCCATAATATTTCATATGTTCTGACCAACAAACATTTGGTTCAGAACAAATAAATTTAACAAAAGATTTAATATTTAAAACTAAAACAGCCTGAGTTAGTTCAGTGTGTTATAAATTTTATTATTATTATTAGACTTATTAAATATCTGTGTGTGTGTGTGTAATCTACTACAACAAATTACATTTCAGTACCCTAGACTTTTTTTAATGTAGCTACATTCATATTAGTAGAAAAAAAAAGATATGTTTGAGGTCGTAAGTGGTAGTAAGAAGGGCCTTCTGTAATTCGCATCAACATTTATCTCAGGAGCCTTCACAGCTGACCTCATTCATTACACTAGGTAACATCTCAACCATACAATACCATCAAAATCCACTACACCAAACCATCATTACTGGGATAGTCGGGAAGCCTTGTCCAAAACAGCTATTTTAAGTCAGTGATTCCAAACAATATCCACTAATTCTGGAGCACTTCTGAACTGAAAAGTTCCACATATCTTAAGAGGGCCTTCAGTTTTTTTTAAAATGACCCCTCACTATCAATGAATACCTGAATGTTTATTGCACATCTTTCATTATTAATCACTTAACAGTTATTCATGTATCATATACATTTTTTCATGGAAAATGGAAGCACTCCAGTGAATGAAAGCCTTGTACAGTTAATTGCCTTGAACGCAGTTTGACCTTTGACCACAAAAGAGGGCCTTGCAGGTGGGAGCTGTGGCTCAAATGGTTAAACACTTTTGTATTATGATGTTTCTTACCCAATGACAATAATACACACATTCGAGAGTAATAACAATGTTTTTTATAATAATAATATAAAGATATGGCACCAGCAAGTGGGGAAATGCTTATACTTGGGTCCAGATGTCTGAACTGTCCAGTTGTAGTGCAGGTGTGAAATTTAATCTAGCCTTGGCCAGGCAGTCAAAGTGTTAACACAAAGACATATGTTGTTATTTCAATGATTTTATTTTCAGCCACTTCCTCACATATACAAAGAAATATTTAAAAATAACTGAGATGGCTGTTGCTACATTCGTACAGGAAAGATAGAAATTTGAGGGGCAATTCTGGACAATTTATGTGCATGTCACATCTGGCATCTAACTGATTTTTTGCCAGTGAGAAAAGAATGGTGATAAATTTTTTATCCCCTTTGCACTTCCCCATAGAGGTTAAGATCTCTCCCTTTCAGAAATTTGTTTTTGAGCACAAAGTTTGATACAAACAATTTGTCAGATAAATCAAAGGTACAGTATCAGTATATGTAAAACATAGCCCACTTGTATTTTTTGTCTCGTGTTTTCCAAACTTACAATAATTGCAAGAGATCTTAGCCTTACCGGGATAATAATAATAATAATAATAAATTCTTTAAGCACCAAACACGGCGCATAAGGCAGAAACCAGTGCTCTCCAGGTTGTTCGTTGTGACGCCACTCCTCTTAGCTCTTGCACATTATTTAGGCCCAACGTTCTTCCTTCTCTTATTATTGTTTCTTCTGAGTGTTTTCTTTTGGTCTTCCTTTTTTCCTCTTACCCTCAGGAACCCAAGTGAGCGCCTGTAGTGGTATTCTGTTGTTTTGCATTCGTAGGACATGACCGATATATGACCATCGTCTTTTCCTTATATAGTCGGAGACATATTTCTGCCTAGAGTCTTGTCTTATTTGTCGATTAGTCTTGAATTCGGGTATTACCGGGATACCCTTCTCAAATTTTAATGAACTGTTTTCTGCTGGTAAAAAAAAAAAAGTATGGTGAAGTGAAAAAAAAAATTCAGCCATGTTCCCTTTGAACTCCTTTCACAAACACTTAGGGTATCTGAACCACACTTTGGGAAACACTGCCTTTTTCCATAGCAAATGTCCTGAACAGCATTACAGCTAAACAACACCCATGTCATCTCTGCCTAATCTTACCTAAAAGTACTTGCTCATTGTTGTCTGGGTTAACCACAGGAATCTCAGTAGAGGTTGTCACATCATCTTCTACTTTCAAGTGTGTGGACAGACGACGCCTGGAAGGCTTAGCAGGAACTCTCATGGCTTTCACTGAAATAATCAACCAGCAGCATTAATCCTTTAAAACTAACAAGACGTTTAACAGGAATAAGGCAAGATTGATGGATCTTAACAAACATGTCAAACTGCAGCTATAAAGAAAGACATACACATTCATTCACATATTTTCATCAACTGTAGTAGGAACGCCACACAAACTATGCATTATGTAGAAACCATGAACTAGTTTTCAAATGAAGCAATATCTTAGTAGGAACACCAGACAAACTATGCATTATGTAGAAACCATGAACTAGTTTTCAACTGAAGCAATATCTTTCACTGTTAAATGATTAATGGCACCACTGATTGCTGTAAAACATTTTATCATAATGCACTATCAGTTCTCATTTATTTTCATTACCTTTTAACGCCCTGTGAAGCATAAGCCCTCAACAAGTTTGAACCAAGCCTTCTTGTGGATTTCTGTTCAATATTTACAGCTAACTAAATTCATTACATTCACACATTTTCAAGTCAAAGTACAACTACTGATAAACTAGACTACACAAACACTGAACTCTGTCATTAAACTAAGCAGCTTTTAGCTAAAATATAGTTACACCTTGATGCTCTTTTCATTAACTTTTATACACTAGAATAAAAGAGCAGGCATTTTAACTTATTCTAACATAAAGGAAATGCTATTCGCATAGCAGACAATGCTGTAGAGCAGTGAAGTGTTAGAGACTTCCCTATACTAGGTCTCAGCTTCATGGGCTGTGGTCACCTGTTCCCTTCCTCACTGCCATTGTCATCCTTAACTCAACAGCAGTCAGGTATCCAATTACAGCTGAGAAAACTGGAGCATGAAGCTACCAGGTTTTGAACCTGGCAACTTTGCCTTGAGAAGCAAGCGTTCTAACCACTCTGCCCATCGAAGATCTTATTCTAACGTTATAGTGTAAAGTGCACTCATCATCATTTTCCTTTGTGCTCCTTATGGAGCAGGGAGCCACCACTGCAGCTGGTCCCCTGGCAGGAAGCCTGCATTAAGCAGTCACAGCAGTGGTGTCTGTGGCAGTGTGTTTACATGAGGCTCCAACCACATTGCGGCAGTGTTTACATGAGGCTCCAACCACATTGCGGCAGTGTGTTTACATGAGGCTCCAACCACATTGCATAACAATATAACAGGTGCCTGTTAAGACATGCCGGAGGGTGCTGTAGCCCCATTCTTTCATTGTCTCCTCAGAGACCCCCTAGGAACTACATAGAACGTAAAATAATTCACAACTCTTTAAAAACCATAACATTCGTAAATACTGTGTTCGTTAGCCGTTCTGAGAGCAACTGGATATCAAATATTACATTTTCTTAGTCTCAGCTTCCTCCGACGTTCTTCTTCCACTGCCTTTACTTTGGCTTCACCAACGCTAGGTTGTATGCTGTCTACCAGAAGTCCAAATCCTGTGAGACACAAAGAGAGGAAAGAATACGAGGTTAGGCGTTCGTTAATTTTTATTTTCAACTCGCCCAGTCTTCTTAGTTATTAGTCTAGGCGTTCGAGTTAAGTTATTAGTCGGATGTTGGGAGAAAATCCGAACCCCCACACCTGCCCTGTTTAATTGTAGGGATGGGGGAGAAGCACGACCCAGGTTCAGCGCTGTAACCAATAAAATTTATTCTGGTAACTAGAATGGTCAGAGGATTACCTAATATTACGTATTCTTTCGCGCGTGAGCAAAAATAAATTCGCGATTGGCTTGGTAAACACTGAGTCATCGGTTTGATTATGATATCATTGGACGAGTTCAGATTTAATTTATGTGCAGGCATCAAAATAGGTCACAGGTTGGTCTAAAGCGGTTCCAGATAGATAGACGCGAACGCGATGAATCACCGCGTCTATTATTGCATCAGAATATTATACTATATATTTAGCATCAAAATCTTTTAGCGCTCTCTGGTCCCAAGAAATTCAGCCGTGACACAAGTGCCATCATATAGTCTGCTCAGTCCGAGAAACTCTATATTTATTGGGTATGTCTATAACTTAATTAGCGTTGTAGAAAGTTCGTTTTATATAAGAGCTTAGCACGTTAGAGTAAGTTTTCTCCTGGGATTTAATTTAATTTTTATTAGTCAGGAGTGCCATCAATTGCTATCTTATACAGAAACTAGAACCAGGGTAGTGTAAGTTGTGCCTATAATTTTTCTATGAATAAGTAGCAGTATCTATGATTTGTGTAGCGGCTTTTGAGATAGTTTAACTGTGTCAGTACTAAGCCCAATAATGTAATTATGAGGTCCGTGTAACCTCAATGTGATTATTGATAATTTGTAGTGTATATACGCGGGTATGGTTGTGTATTAATTTGTTGTGTTAATTGGTCTTGTAGTCAGGAGACAGGGGTGAAGTGGATTTTATATTTCATAGATGGTGTAGTAACAGTGTGTTTAAAAATTGTGTTAATTGATAACCTTCCCGGGTCAGTCGTTAATAAGAAGTTAAGGCTGGGAAATTATCCTGTACCGGGGAATTTTTCGCTTCAACGAAGCTAATGTTATGACGCCAAAGGGGCGAGACACGCACACAAAAGATTCAGGTCAGACCGTGTCTGGGGTTCACATAACAGACAGATAGTTAAGTTGGTGCGGGAGACAGATAGGAGTGAACTGTAAATTAGTTTGACCCATGGGCAGAAATATTTGTTTATTTCTTGTGTGTAGGTGAGATTGTTTAATTTAGGGGACACCAGGGTGTAGAGGAAGTTTGGGGTGGTAATGTGTTATTTTCTTAGGAATTTTGACTTGTTGTATAGATGTAGTTATTTATTTTTTCTACAGCCGTGACGGCTTGTTGGCGGTGATGGTGGTGGAGTTTATTGATAGCCAAAATCCTACCACGGACGGTGCCTTCTAACAAGAAGGAGGCACGAGACATAGCCGAAAGTGAAGAAAACTGGGGAAAGCGCCTGTACCAGCGCCCAGTACGTCTGCAACACTGAAAGAAAGAAGTTCTCTTGCAGTGAGGACTCTTGCCTCAGCGGGAACGGGTTCTTTAAATAAGGAGCTCTTTGCTCGTTCAAGCACACCATTTAGGCGCGTTGCCTTGTGCTTATAATAGTTTACTGCCATAATAATGCAGTGAAACCCGAACGGGGTTAACTCAGCAAGTTTAGAAGGTCATCAGTGGTGAAACTACTATCGCTGTAGTGAACCAGACCGTCTTTATCAGTATTCAGGAAAGGAGAGAGGGAAAACATACTTTTCCAAACTGCAAACAAGAAGACGAGTGTGACGGAGAAGCAACTCATCAGATCCTCAGACGAAAACGGTGACGTCAGAGAGGCACTGAACCGAGGCAGAGGCGAAAGGAAGGAGTGTAGAGAGGAACAGTAGATTCAGAATATAAAGACTTAGAGGACAGCCTCTGAGTTAGCGCTGCCAAGTCAATTAGTGTAGCAGTGCTCGTGGTGTATTATTCAATTTTGTAGGACAGCCTAGAACGCTTGACAGACAGTAGTTATTTAGTATACCTCCTTCAGTGAGATAGAGAGTTAGTTAGTAAAATATAGTGTAGACAGGAGTGGTGGCTCTTAGCTTAGAGACCCCCACCAAGAGATTTTTTTAAAATCTTTATTTTTGTGACATGCAGGTGTAAAAGTGTGAAAGAGGTGTGGAATTGTTTGGTTATATTGTCTTTCATTTAAATTGTTCTTTTTCAAGGTGATGCGAACTCGCACTTTATTTTGTTTACTGTGGATTTGATTTGTTGTTTAATCAACTATAAAATGTACACTGGATCAGTTTATCTTTAACTATACTGTACTTATATGCTTGTCTGTATAGTTGTGTCTGTGGACTTTAGAGGTGGTAAACAGTAGCTATTACATAAGTCACACGTGGCGAGGGAGAGTCAATCTCGGTTCTCACCCTCGAAGCTATAAGTCTCATCTGTTATTTCCACATTTCACTGTCATTCTCATCTAAATCATGTTTTTTTAATCCCGTTCATTTCTGTCTTCCTTTCCTGGAACAAAGATTCTATCACTCCTATGTAGTTGCCTATGTTCAGTTTTCCTTTCCTGGATCAAAGATTCTATCACTCCTATGTAGTTGCCTATGTTTAGTTTTCCTTTCCTTGACTAAAGATTCTATCAATCACACCTATGCCAAAAACTACAGCCTAGGCAACTGTCAGCATTTTCTCATTTCTTTCTCAAAATCATCGCTATCCGAGGAGCATAGACCCTTCAAAAAACTTATACCAAGTCTTCCTGTCCTGTGCCATTTGGGCAAGGTCTTTTATGTCTTCTTCATGCCCTTCCTCTCTGCCTCCAGTTCTCTTTTCCATGTGCTCCTTGGTCTCCCTCTACCCCTGGGGATTCCAGAACAAGAACTGCCTGGTAATGCTAATAACAAGTTTCCTCAATGTGCATCTTATCCATCTCCGGCGTCTTTTTCTCATATCTTGTTCCATTGGCACTTGTTTGGTTGTTTCTCAAAATAACTATGACAGATATTTCCTATGATTAATTGTGCACAGCTTTCATAAAATCACACAAATGATGCAATATTTTACTAAACTGCTTCTTCTATATATAGAAGCAATCAGTCACGAATCTAACATCACAGTATCATGAACCAAAACTTCAAGCAAAATAAAAACAACAAAACAAACAACAAAAAAAACCTGTGCTATCTCTTCTGTATATAATTCCTTCTCCCCTATCTGTGTTAAGACGCATGACTCGAGTTCTGGCTGACCTCCTCAGACCTGGCTGTGCATTCCTGTTAGGACGAACTACAAAAAAGCAAAAATGAGGAAAAGCAATATCTATTACCACTGCAAGCACAGTAATATCTTCAGAATAAAACTGGGATAATGTCAAGAGGATAGTTATTTCATTCATTCAGGACCCTACAGGTCAACACAAAGGTCTTCCGTGGTCAATAGACTGTTGCTTCTATCATTAATGCTTGCACGACAGGCCTCAACTTCTCATTCATTTTTTTTCTACTGCACATCTCTATGTCTCGTTGAGCCATTCTCTATTTCATTCGTTCTGTGCTGTCCACATGGCAAGGAGCTTCCTAGTCTCTATCATCTTCCTTCAATTAATGTAGTTAGTGGCTCTGTATTGCTGCCTAGATTTGCCAGAAGATGTGCTCAATCCTGTACCACCATTTGGTGGTAAAAATATTAATTAATTAAAGAGAGGGAACTCAATGCTTGCATAAAAATTCCCATATCCTACAAGATGAAATGCCAGAATTCACTATTTGTAGTTAAGACTTGTAAAGGTCTGTAACTGCCATTTCTTGCTGGAATTCTGAGTCTTATCTGTGCACGTAATTTCAGAATGTTTTGACTATGAAGCCAAAAAAAAAAATTCATAAAAAACCATCAGTTTTCTTTTAAAATAAGCCCCCTGTAATATTCAGATGTTAAAATGTAACATCCCACATATAATCTTGTAGAAATCAATACATACTATCATCATCAATATATATATGAAAAGCCTAGTTGCAACCTTGATTATCAGAAACTCATTTCTGTCCTTGAGTCAATGATAGAAAACTCTTTACAGAGCGATACAACAGAAGGCAATCTGATCATCAGAAGTTGTCCCCCCCGTTCGACAAGTGTTTCGGCCCAGTATACTCCTTTACACTCTAAGGGGGGCGGGCCCACTTGGGTCATGACTCCCAAGCGTCTCAGCCTCCTGTTGTCTTGTATCGAAAATGAACCCATTTCACTTACGGTAGCAACTTTAAAATCCACAACTCCACCAGCCGTGGAGGCAATTGTGAAAGTAACGAAGAGAAGACAAATTATTCTGTTCGTTCCGTCGCACATCACAACTAAGGACACACACTGAGACACCTGCGCGAAGCCGATGAGGCTAGCCACTGCGCGCTAGCAACTGAAATTCTATTACCACTGCAAGCATAGTGACGGTGTACTCTCCATAGAAAAAAAAAGCGAGTTGCGTGATACTGTGGTTTCCGGTGCGCCTTCTGGCCCAGTATCTATGACTTTAGCACCTGTTCAACGGGAGAGTGGGCTCATCCCTAATCTGTTTATGTTCCCAGTAGTAGACTATTCGCAAGCAGCCTGGGGGTGTCACTGCTCTGCGCGGACCTTGTTTACTGAGGCGGCGTCTGAGCTCGTATGGTGAAAATATGGTTGTGTTATCTTCAAAATAGCCCTGTCTTTCCCATGGCTTTTCTGCCATCCTGCAACTTTGAGTTAGGGAGTTCTGAGCTCCAGTCTCTTTCCCAGGCATTTTATCCTGGCCTGTCACGCATACAGAGGACCCCACTTCTGGTTCTAAGTTAGCAGTTGGGGATAGGTGGGGTAGCACACTGTGCATTCCCCGTTATCCAGGGGGCTCTCCAACTATGCAGAGCTTGCACAATGCTGTGCTCTGGTTCTGGGCTCTCCCAAGGAATCCTCACGTCCTGCACAGAGCCACTTCCAGATACCCACCACCTGCCAACCCTCCATTGTAGAAATCTCCTGCATGCGGCCATCCAGTCAAGAGCCAGTATTAAGTCTGGTGCCCAAGTGATCCCCCCAAGCTCAGTGTGCAATGTTGGGTTCTCATCATGCTGCAACACAGGGGGGATTGTGATGCTCAGCCATCTCTCTCAACTCTGCACCGATAAGTGACATCGGGGACTTAACTGTGCCTCAGTACTGGGAGGCCCCGTTTCCGGGTACACCACACACAGCCAATTGAGGCAACGGTCGCCGTGGGCGTGTCTTCAGTGGGGAAGTTGTGGAGTCTTCCTGTCCATGTTCTTGCACATCCTAACCCTGCCCGCAAGACATCGGAGGTTTGGAGAGTGGCCTTCTCTGCTTTTTTTGAGCCGGGGTGGGCTCCCCGGGCAAGTCTCGATGGGGATCGGGACGTGTCCACGCGCCAGTGGGCCCAGCATCGGCCGCATCTGATGGAGGACTTGCTTTGCCAGGTTTGATGTGGATTTCCTACCGCCCCGGGTAAAAGCCAGAAGTGTACTGTGCCAGCTCTGGGGGAGATAAAGGGGGTGTTTCTGCGTCTCCTTGTGATACGTAGCCAAGATAGGGCTCACAGTGCTCTTTCCCCGCCACCAAATTGCCTGCTGGTTACGCCGAGTTCTCCGAGGCTCTAGGCATGTGACCAAGAGTTGAGGGCAATAGGATCGTCAAGTCCTGAGTCTCTGTGCCTGTACGATGGGTTCCGATCTTCAGGGAGCAGTCCACACTCGTTCCCACTCCCAAGACTTGTTCAGTATCCATCTGGCTCCTTCCCACCCACAGAGGGCGTGTACGGTGTGCAAGCATAGTAATATCTTCAGAATAAAACTGGGATAATGTCAAGAGGATACAGTTATTTCATTCATTCAGGGCCCTACAGGTCAACACAAAGGTCTTCCGTGGTCAATAGACTGTTGCTTCTATCATTAACTTAAAACACATTATACATATTCCTTTTAGTGACACAAAGTTCCAACTGCATATCAAAGTTCTTGAAATAGGCAGATGTAGGAGTTAAAAGTGAATGGCTGATCTAAATGGTTATTGTTACTAATCTTTATCTTGACGCTAGTTGCTGTCACGAAGTGGTTTTAATTTTATAGAGTGTGCCTGAATGAAAGCAAGACCCTAGTATGAGAAAGTCTGAGAAGATAGAATTTAGATGGAAAATGACATGCCTGTGGACAGGTGAGACTATTGGCTCAAGAGATAGACCCAGGATTTGAATCTCCCCCTGCCGCTTCGTGACTAAAAAAAATGGCTATAGTCTCCCCACCTCTGACTGCCTTGAAACACAAGGAGATAAGGTGTATAATTACGACCACAAACACACTATACAGACAACATAGAGTAAGTATAGTAAAGAATAGAAGCTGATCCAGTAAATAATATATGTATATATTTATTTACATACAAGAAAAACATAAAATGGCATATTACGTCATCAAGTCAGTCGATAGCGTGCACTGTTGCACGGCCTGGAAAAACCAAAGTAACAATTAAATTGAGAGACACGAGAGACAAAAAAAAAAAACCCCAAATCACATTCACTCTTTCTGTCACCCTGCTGAGGAACAATAAAAATGGTTAGTGATTTAAACCAAATCTAATTTGGTGGGGCTGTCAACCTTTAGCCTCCACTCTCTAACACTAATAAATTTCTACTGTCTTAGTCCTGGTGACTCTTCCTCAACGAAACGCTACACAGCTTTCTACTTGTTAGGCGATATGCGCTGATAACTACACCACAAGAATTGCTAAAAATAATAGACTTGGTTTTACGAACGCAGATTCAGTGTCTACTCAGTGTCTATCCGTCCAATGGACACTGCATAATAATAAACAGACCCTACTGGTCCTGTCTAGGTTGTTTTTCTCCCTCCTTTTTTTATCGTTTTCTCTCTTGATCTCAGTGTTTCTTTTGTCTTCCTCTCCAACACTCGAGGGCTGATGATGCGGCGTCTCCGTTACTCTCTTCTCGATTTCTATCATGAACTAGGTATGGTAACCCTGTCACCTGTTCCTGATTTTGGTGATGACGATGTTCGGATATCAAGCCTGAGGGACTTGATTAACTGTAGACGCTTCTCTGCTGCTGAGCAAACTTTCCCCTTTTCTCCCACTCCGGATTTAGAGGAAGACACAGCCTTGATTTCTGGCTGTATGAAATTGAAACTAGTCTCCCGCCTCGTGTCGATGCTGGAGATTATAATAGCGATGAGCTCGGCCAGTGTGATAAATAAACCACGGTCCAGCTGAAGCATAGGGGCTTCACTGCCAGAGACCATAGGTCTGACCCTTAAGCTAGGTCCTGTTGCCGTGGGTAATTTTGCACAAGGGCAAATTTACGCTTCCCACTATTCTTGCCGGGACTCGCTGAAATTAAAAGAAGATGCGTCTATTGTATAACAATTCCAACCTAACGCATCTCTAACCTAACTCCCCTTCACTCGTCATTCACAACAATACAAAAAATAATATTGCCCACGTGGCTCACTCGTCATGTACAACAATACAAAAATTAATATTACCCACGTGGCACTTAAATCTCTCTCCTTCTCTCGTTCTTCACACAATACATAAAATACCACTATCCCACGTGGCCTCTTCATCCCCCCTCCTTCTACAAAAATCTGCCAGGTAAAATAAACAAAACCTCAGACACCGTCTGACACGTTACGCATGGCCGATCACGTGTTCAAACTTGACAAAAATAGGGAAATCCTTTTACCCATTAACACAGGAGTTTCCCCGGCTTACTCCTATTTAAATTAAATCTCGCTATAGGAATAGTTTCCTCCCCTAAGCAGTATAATTCATTTACAACGTAAATCTGAACCCTCCGACAATATTTCTCACATTTTTGAGGCTCAGAAAAATTAACGAACACACCAGGGATTTCCCCATAAATTTACATTAGAAAATATACAGGAATAAATGGTGGTTTTACATAACGTCCTACAAATATGGCACACGTGTTTCTCATAACTTCACACTCTCCGATCTACTGCCATAATCTTTACCTATGGGCGAATTTCTGAAAAACCCACTAATAAGTAAAACGATGAATAAAATAGTTACATACCGATTATCGTTTGTTTTTCCCACGGTGGAGAACGATAATTACGACGTCCTACGGCCAGGCAATAATTTTTCATAGAGACCCAATCCCCGCTTTCTGTCTCAATATATACAAGAGAAACCGCCCACGCGGATTTCCCTTCCTACGCAAATCGCGGACCAATGGCAGCGCTAGGAAAATCAAAATACCGCGTGTCCGCAAAATTGCGTCACATTACGTGATAACCTCGTGCTACTGACGCGTCATACCGGAGTGCCCGAAAATATCGATTTTCGTAAACAATGGAATCTACGGGAATCGCGAAAAATTCAGAAGAGGGTAAAGCTGATGCTAGAATAAAATAAACCTACCATCATAAAACGAACCCGTTTAATTTTCCTACTCAAAATTACCAAACACGATATATATTCACATGAGAAGAACCAAGGCAAACCCCATATAATTACAAAAGAGAAGAGAAATGGTGAAAACTCAAACTAGAACCACAGAATCGGGCCTGTTAAAAGTCAGAATTACAGTGTAGCGTCACAGTTGCCAATATGGAAGGAGAATTTAAATACAATGATTACTTGAGATGCCATGTCACAAAACTGTGTGATGACACACATAATGCAGTCACAAGTAGAAATGACTACCCCCTACGATGCACTTTTTTGTTGTTGAGATGCTTACTTGGCCACCCTGTCGCGGTTGACTCTTGCAGCGAGGCGATACCGCCATTCACATGGTCCCTGATTCGAATCTATGGAATGCCTACAGCTTCTGCTACTTTTCTGTTGTCTGGTGTCCTCCTCCTGGCTTTTTTTCTTATGAATGCCTACCGTTAACCAATTTTTTCTTAATTATTTACTCACAAGATTAATGTAGTGTTACGTTTATTTTTTACATGCTCAAACACAGAAAGTCTTTCTAGCACACTCTAAATTTTTAGACAGTTACATCGGTGTTTCTAGGGAGCAAGGGAAACGAAAAAATAAGACTGCTTCGGAGGTTTTACTTCTTTGTTCGCATTCAGACTTCTACATTAAGGGCATGCACTACAGTGAAAACTAACTTTTGTTTTAATAACATTTTCAAACTTTTTATGTTCTCAATAAAAAAAAAATATGTAGTTAACATGGTAACCACACACACAAAAAAAACATCCACCATATTGGATTTTTCACCAATTTTCAAGAGCCAAAAACATATGTTTCACATTGACCAAATTTTATCAAATTGCACACACATGTTGTGACTAACAATTAAAACAGTTGATCACATGCTTTTTTTTGATAAGTTTAAAATTCTATTTTTAATGATTTTTTAAACAAATACACTATATTTGTATGAAAAAAAAATATATCAAAGCAAATTACCAAAATATAAAAAAAAAGTATGTGATCATTTAAAGATATATATGTGTACTACATGCATGCCAAATTTGAGACTGATCTGTTAGATAGGGTATTAGTTTTTAAATTTTTTGTTAATAAAATGTTAATTTTAAGAAAAATGCTTTTTACTCACCGAGTGCCTTGTCTTGTCCAATATACTCCATTCTGGGGTGGGGGGAGGGGGGGGGGGGGGGGGGGCGCCAAATGTCACTAAAATTCTCCTATACTGTATGCTGCACCTCTTTCAGCTTCCTGCAGCTCCTCCTCTCGCCTTTGTCTTGCCTCTTGCCTAATTTTTCTTCTTTTTACAAGTTTGTCAGCCTCATATTTCTGGCTGTTGGCCAGACGTTTCCTTAATCGCACCTATCCAAGGCGTTTCGAGTTTGTTCCAGATGCTTGGCCATACAGCTTTTTTATTTCTGCACTGGGTCGACCCAGCCCCAAATGGGTACCAGAGCAACTCTGGGAAGGATAAGGCGGCCGGCGTGATGCCGACCACATCACCCCTCGTGTGCCGACGGTCAAGATAATATGGGCCTAACGCCATATTCCCAATATGCCTCAATGGGCGTGTAACGGGTTCCTTTACCTTTACTGGCTGATGGACCAAAGTTGAACTCTCCATTGGCCACAAGGACACTGAATTTGACTTTTTTTAATGACACAAATTTCCGCTTGCTGCAAACGACTCCATATAACATTGTGGAGGCTTTCATTTACATTTTGAGTTGCACCTAGCTCACACCGCTGGAGCAGATGCTGATCAGTAAGACGCTCATAAATAAGGGCTAAGTGCTTATGGAGCAGGTTGTAGTCAACTTCTGGACCATACGGTTTGATGTCGAAGAGTCTGTTGTAGGCCTTGGAATTGCCATCTGATAGCAAAACAGTGTAGCGTAGCTTGTGATTTGCCACTGAACGAAGCCAGAAAACCTCACAGGCTTTTACTTCCTTCATTCCGGCTGACCCTTCGAAATTACGGCAGCAGTTCTTCTGATGCTCTGCTTTCCATTATCAAATTTGTCAAGCTGATTTTTCAGTTGCCACTGCCCAGTATTCTCACAGGTGTAACAGAAGGAAGACATAACGATGACCATGCCAGTCAAGATGTCGATAACACTGCCAACACCTATGAGTGACTTATGACCTCTAGTTAGCCATGTTGCATCAAAGCTGACAGTGATGTCAATGACTTCTTTTTTATTAATGGTACGATGCTGACTCTTAGCATGTTCAGCTCGGACGATGTTGACGGCACGTTGAAATACTGTAGAGTTGTGCACGATATCCAAATGATCAAAAATTTGATCTCCATATTTCTGTACGTAGGTTTAGCACAGACAGTGTTATGAGAAGCACCATTCTTGCTCGCGCTCAAGTTCATTTTTATATCAGATCGACTTGGGCCAGCAGTGAAAGGCACTATTGGATCAGCGATTTGAACTATAGGCCTATCGGATACTGGTATGCAGACATACGTTGATGATAAGCCTTCGTCAGGTTGGTTATCATTCACCGCTGCTTCGGTCGTAACATTGCTCAAAATTACACTTTCGACATGCTCTAACGGCAGAAAGTTGCTTTGCTTTCTTACCTTTTCTTCCCATTTTGAAGTAATATAACACAATTTAATGAGATTTAGACTGTAATCAAGAGAAACATGTCGTACTACGTACCACATTCAGCGAGTTATTTGTTTACGGTCGGAAGTGACAGTCGTTATGTTCCGGATTTGCGCAGACAAAGCTGCGCGCTGTTACGACCAATCAGAAAGATAAACACCAATGCCGCATGAATGGGCCTTGACTGAGAGAATGGGGTCACTGTGTGACCTCTCCTTATAAGGAAGTTAGCGTAAAACGATGGACAATTTTGAATGCCAAAGCACGCAGAGGTTTGTGAAATAAAGGTTTCGAATTTGCTATAATCCGGGACAATAGAAATTCTCTTTTCGGCGATACCAAATACTTCGCAATGCGCTCAGCGTAACTAAGGTATTATTGAGAGAGAAATCGTGCATTTTTGGCACAAATTTGCAAATCCTAGCTTGGGGGTAGTGCCGAAAATATGCTTTTTGATACATCAAATGCATTTTTATGTCATAAAACCTTGCTCAATCGATTCCTCGATGATTATTTAATAAAATAAGCTCAAAAGTAAAACATCGATATTTTGTACATAAAATCCAGTTCTCACTACCGTGCATGCCCTTTATGACTCTAATAAAGGCAGTAGTCAGCTCAAGGTTCCTGACATCTCCAAACATTTGTTGAGAGAAGTGGGCTGCTGCCATTTGCCACTCCGTTCACTGTTGTAAATTGGGCAGGATTGCAGCAGTTGTTCGGCTGTCATGGGGCTGGAGGTTATACATAAATAACAAGTAACATAGCTTTTTTTTTTTTTTTTTTTTTTGTTGATACATGAAGACATACTTATTTTGTATGACAGGTCTGGCACAGTAATCTTTGGGCTCTTTGGTTCACAATACACATGGCTTGTTGTGGTTTCTCCATAATGGACAGGGCTGGCGGTTGGAGACAGCAAAGTGGTAGTGGTAGCATCTGGGGCAGAGTCTGATGTTTCTATAAGCAAAAAAAAAAAAAAAAAAAAACAGATAATCACTCACAATACTCATTTATAGTTATTATAATAAGAAAACAATTGTGCTTATTATTCTATCAGTTAACATTAATCAACTATCCCCCATTGTCTCCCTTATGCGTGCATAGACAGCAAATAAAGTCTGTCCCAGTTCTCTCAGGTCTTTATTTAATCTTCTCCATGAACCTTCCCCATTTCCTGGAGGTTCCATGTCAGCGATTACTTTGTGATAATCTATTCCAATTTCTTTCCTCAGGACAACTGAGTCATCTTCCCATTTTTTTTTTGGTTACATGCTGATCTGCAAGTTTCTGCTTTTCGCAAGATTCAGGCTTAATCTTCCTTTGTCTAACAGGGAGAGGTGACGGCAGTCTTTGTTTAAGAGGATTCTATTACAGGGGAGGATGTAAAAAATAATAATTTCATAGTAATTAATATAGTCATACCCTGCTAATATATGGCGAGTTTGGGGCCAGACCCCCGTCATAAAGCAAAAATTGCAGAAAAGCGAAGCATACACTTTTTTAAACTTGCAAATGCATGTAGGGTGCCTAAAAGCCTAAATAACATGCTTACACATCATATATTAAGTGCACAATAAAGCTAGGCGTAAAATAACACTACGAAAGTAAAATGAAAAAAGCTAAGCCTAAACAAAGCTACAAAAGTCAAATGAATAGAACTAGTAAAATAAAGTAAAGATGTTTAGTTCACATATGAAATACGTAGTAGGAAAAAAATATAAGTTCATACATTCTTAAACTAACATGTACAAATGTTAATAATATTGCAAACTGTGTAAATATATTTATTGTTGAAAGGCTGAAGGAGATAGCAGAGCCTAATCATCTGACTCTTCATAGATTCTTATTCATTTTGATGGTGGAGACTTTGATGGAGAAGTTACAGGGGTTGCTGTAGATGTGAAAAGTTCTGAAAGGGTAGAGAGTCTGGGCCTAGCTGCTGCTGTCAAAGGTTGTGATGGCTGTACTTTCTTGAAGAAGGAAAGCAATGAAGTTTGCCTTATGGATTGTTTTCTCCTTTCCCTTAGAATTTCTTTATAACATGCAACTTGATTCAGTAGGCCTGCATTTTAAAAAAATTAGGTTCTATTTTCTCAAAAATTGCCATTTCCTTCTCAATAAAGTTGACTCCTTCTTCTATTTCCTTTGTAGTCATTTCCCTAGGTACAGCAGGGCTATCATCAGGGTGGGTCTTCTGTTCTCTTAACAGCCTTCTCTCTCAGTTCTTCAATCACAAGCAGATCTTCATCAGTTAGGGCTTCATCATGTCGAAAATCGCAGAATGAGCGAGGTAAGTGCTGAAAATTATGAACATGAATATGACTGACAAGAGCCAAATTAGCTAAGGGCCGAAAAGCGGGGTATGACTGTTTTACGAAAATTATAAAAGAAAATGTTTCTAGTGAAATGAAAGCGAGAAAGTCTTATTGAGCACCTGGGATCTTGTCACTGTTTCATTTTCTCTCATCTGCCCTGTGTGCCGCACTTTGAGTTGGCAGGATGGCTTGCATACTGATCCTATGAGCTATTGGTAGGAGTCTTGTGCTACTGGCAGGTTCACCCAACAGGTCATAGAGGAAGGGCCAAACAAAGAGGGCACAATCTTTACTCCAGGTCTATGTAGTGCACACAATCTTAGACTGGAACATACTAAACTGTCCCAGCAATTACAACTATAGTGCACAGAACCATCAGTCCTTGTCGTGAAGAGTCCTCACAAGAAAGTTTTACAAAGTGTCCTGATGAAATTCAGGCACTGGGAGTCAATCAATACCCTTTAGCTCCCCAAGGAGCATAGGCCTTCAACAAACACATGCCAAGTCTTCCTGTCCCATGCCATCCGCTCAAGTTCTTTCCATGTTTTCCTCATCATTTTCACCTCTGTATCCAGCTCTCTTCTCCATGTGTTTTTTGGTCTACCCCTGGAACAGACTATGACTTATGGAACATGGAACACAAGGAGTATAAATGGGAAGGAAGAGGAGCTAGTGGAGCAGATGAGAAAAACAAAACTAGAAAATCCTGGATCTTTAATCATTAATGAATTGGAAGCTACGCTAGTGTATATCTACTGCAGATGTATTGAGCATATGTTGTGGACAAGAGTGGACGTATCCCTGCTAGTGTGAGTCTTATATTTGTCTGTGGAAAGGCAAATGATTTTTGTCAGGTACTATGACAAGGAGGGCATGTGACTGACTGGAAGTACATACATATATGTATTGGACAAGGGATCCAGCATACTTTTGTGACATGCAGTGTAAATATAGAATAAAAATATAAACTCTGTGGATGTTTTCCAGTTGCAATCATTGATGTTTCTTCTGTGTTGGAGCTGATGATGTCCTCTTGTAGCGAATCATACACATAGTCAGAGTTTTAAACTAAATATAATCTCAGTTTGATCTCCATATAACTGTGCCCAAGCTTATGCCCTGAAGAGGACACCCCAGCTCCACCCTGTAGGTGTCTGAACTACATTACCAACGCAATGCACACCACCCGCCAACATCTTCCAACAGATATTAAATTTCAATATTTTAAACACTTTAGTAATTCATTCATTATCACTCAACTCTCTGTGGAGCAAAAGCCTTCTTTAAAATCATGCCATGCCTTCCTGTCCTGCGCCATTCTTCTTCTTCTTTGGTCCTTGGCCGCAGACTGACAAAGCAATCAATGACCATCACGCCTGGTGGCATCTTGTGGGGCAACAACATACTGTCTCCACTTTGCTTGGTCGGCAGCTATCCTTTGTGTGGTGCTCCAGCCTTAGTTCATGCTTTGTATCTCTGCTTCCACAGTTCTCCGCCAGGTTGGCTTTGGCTGGCCTCTCTTTTGCTTTCCTTCTGGAGTCCATAGCATGGCAGTTCTGGAGATGGTGTCAGTGTCTCTGCCTGTCCCATTTCGTGTCAAAAATCTCCAGATATTATTTTCTTCATATCAACTTGAATCATCAAACATACGTAAGCCATAACTTACCTCAGAAGTACTTCATCTCTGAGAAAAAAAATTGCAATGAACATACCTATGGGATTTGGGGGAAGTCATGCATATCTCATAATATACAGCATTCTCATATATTAAAATGCTCTTTGCTTCATTGAATGAGTGAAGGCACAAAATACAGAAACGTATTATTAAAGACTTAAGAAGTATCTCATATTAACAAATTAAAAATCATAAACAAGACACAAATGCACTAACGGTTTTCAGCTGGGAACACCTCTATCTGATCTATGAGGCTGCTAATGTGAACTCTGCGACCTTTCCGTCTGGGCCGTACGGATTCTGAACTTTTTAGACAAGAGGTGAGGACATCTGGTGGTACCTTTTGCTGTTTCTGGCATGGAGTAGAGAATTCTGGATCTCTCAAAGTCTGAGATGGGAGATCTGAAGATGGAGACAGACTTTCAATTCATAATTAACTCGTTTAACAATTTGTGAGAATAAAGTAAACAAAATTTTTACACATTTAAACCAATCAGATCTAAGTAAATAATCTAATAATAATGAACAGTATTCCATCCATCTTGTCATCTAATCTTCAATACTGGTAAGCAATTTTCCATTTTTATCACTGACGTCAATTAGTCTGCTCGTCTTCTAGTTAGCTTTTTCTTACCGTACAGGCGCCTTGTGTTTCGTTTGGCTACAGCCCCTGTGTTGCTTTGTGTTTGCTTCCAAGAAAATGTCATGGGCCTTGATTCTGGAAGTTCTGGTTTTGCTCTCAAGTCTGCCTTTCAATTTCACCTTTTCTCTCTTTGTTTTCTTTTTCTTTTTTAAAGAAGTATCTTTATGATAGTTCCAGTTATTACCCAGGCTTGCGCTGGTCTTATTTTTTGTTCACAGGAACTTGTCTACATGCATCATTCCATGTTATCAACTTGTTGCAACTAGTCTTCTGTGTTCACTTTATCTGTTAGATATTGAAGCACTTGATACTTATTAGATTACACTTACTTAGTTATTCCTCTTCTACCTGGGGTGTAGAGGTTTACCAGAGAGAGTGCCATACTATCCTTTCAGCTGTCTTCCTCCTGGCCTAGTTCCAGTCTACTCCTCACTCCTTCAGAGATTGTCTAATGTTGTCCTCCCAGCGACTATTGGTCATCCTGGAGGTCTGGATCCCTGGCTCTTGGTTTTCCCATATTTGTCGTGGTAGCCAATCTTCTCCAATTCTGCAGACATGGCCAAACCATCATAATTGGGACTGTTCAATTTGGGTACGAAGGGGCTGGATTTTGAGGCCATGACACATCGTCTCGTTGTGGACCTGTCTCTTCTTGTTACTTCAACCACCTTACTCCGATACCTCATTTCTGAGGTTTGCAGCTGGCTGTTGTGGGTTGTATTCATTGCCCATGACAAACACCCATAAGTCAAGACATGAACTTAGGTGCAGCTTTACAGCCATCTTCATCTTCTTGCCAATTTCTCTTTTACCGAGGAATCCTTGATTTATAACCTGAAAAAGTCTCCCAGCTGCTGCTCTTCAGGTGGCCAACTCTTCTTTGATGCCTCCCTTCCAGTCTATGACAGCTCTGTTTTGCTCAGAAGTTATACTGGACCTCACCCATTTGTGGCTCAGCTAGGCGAGTCTCTGCTCCAGGATTTTAGAGTAAAATTTTACCAAGGACACTGAGACAATGAAAGGGATATGCCCTTATAAGATTATGATAGTGAATTTTTCTTTAATTTTTTTGGCTTTAAGATAATCCGCACTACACTCTTGTCTGTAGCTGTGGATTGTTAAATATCTCTGAGTTCAGGCTTTTCTGGACCAACAGCAGATGGTTATTTGAGGACACATCTGCTCCTTCAAATATTTTTGCACCATAATGATCTTTTGAATTTCTTGCTCGACTTTTCCAATAGCGTAGATAATAGATCCTTGCCCCCATCTCATCTTGCCTCAGAAACTCGATAACCCAGGATACTTTTCCCTATAGTTATTAATAAAACGCTATATGTCTGGGCTCCCCAGCACCATGGATTCTGCATGCTGCAGGTGACTCAAGAGGGTTGCCCTGGGCATAGGCACCCAATTCTGTACAAACTGCCCAAAAAAAAAAAAAAAATTCACCAGATATACAGAAGTCGACCAATATAAATAATTTAACTTCCACTTGGTCATACAAGATAGAAGAAGGCTCATGATGCAGAACAGAGCAAGCCAAAAGATGACTGGGCAGCTGACTCACCTTATTTTCGTCCAGGAAAATCTCCAGATTTGGTTCACGTGAATGATCATACAATAAATGAACTAGAAAAAAAAAACTGCACAGCTGGCAGCAGAAATGCAAAGAATAAAATCGACATCCTGGATCTGTGCGAAACAAGGTAGAAGGGAGTAGAAAGTAAGAAACTGAAGATGGGAGAAATGGTACTGTCCTCAGGACATGAGGAAGAAAAAAAAAGCACACTATAGTGAAGGTGTGGCTCTAATGTTTTCAAAGGAAGTGCAGAAAGCATTCAGAATGGGAAGCAAAGGGACCCAGATTAGCATCAGCAACATTCATAACTGCCAAAAGGAAGGTAAAGATAAATATCTGCCACTGTTATGCACCAACTAGTGACAAAGAATCTTTGAAAGAAGAATTTTACACCAAACCACAAAATATCATGGCTAAAAAGAGCAGAGAAGACATTACAATTTTGACGGGTAATCTTAAATGCACAGATAGAAATAAAGAAAAAGTATCTTCGTAGAGATCATGGGAAAACACAGATTTGGGATAACAAAAGAAAATGGAGAAATATTCAGAAATCTCTCAGCCTCAGATCAACTTACTATAGGTGGCAGTATGTGAGCACCTAAAAGAATACACAAAGCAACATGGGTTTCATCAGACAGCGGGACAAATAAATCTGATCCTATACACATAAACAATAAGTATTAGATAACTATTACGCTGCATAAAATTAACGTAGAAGAGCAGGGGTCGGCTTATAGTCGGATCGACTTATACTCGAGTATACACAGCATTTTGTAAGGTTGGTTAGTTCATTGCAGTTAGCTTTATGGTAGCACTGAGTTACAGAATTTATTCAAACATGGAGGCATGGCGTTGTGCTTCCTTCTTCATTGTGACCACTAGATTGTGCGTGCCCCTAATTTATGTCTTGTCCAACACGACTGATATACAAATTGTATCATTAACAAACCTGTAGCAGCAGGGATGTGATGTACAGAGTCAGCAAAAGTAGAGGTCAAGCACCTTGACCGGCGAAACGAAACTCCACTCTGTGGTGTTATTTTTGGTAAGCTACACATTAACTGCAACTTAACAGGTGTCGATTCTTTGGGAGGAAAAAAAGAGGCCATAAGAATCGTAAAGAATAATGCCAGTTACAAATTATGTTATCCACAATGCTAAATGGCATTTGAATTATCATACTGTGTGACAGATAAAATGGTTCAATCAATCAATACCTTTTAGCTCCCCAAGTAGCATAGGCCTTCAACAAACCCATGCCAAGTCCTTCTGTCACGTGCCATCAGCTAAAGTTCTTTCCACGTTTTCCTCATCATTTTCACTTCTGTATTTAGTTATCTTCTCTGTGTTTTTTGGTCTACCTCTGCCTCTTTCCCTGGGGATTCCAGAACAAGGACTGCCTTGTAATGCGATCAACACATTTCCTCAATGTGTGTCCTATCCATCACCAGCCTCTTCTTCTAATCTCTTGATAAAATGGTTTTGATCACAAAATATCCTAGCATGTTTTTCTACGCCAGATATCTCTTCATTTGATTACAGTGAGACTAGTTTTTCTTTGGGGTTTGCTTTTTTGTTAAGGTTTCAAATCTTTTCTAAAACTAACTGCAAGTCACTTGGACAATCACAAGTACTTGAGTACTCTAATATACATGAAGGCATTCAACGGAATCAGAAATTTATCGTCATCATTTTCCTTTTTGTTCCTGGTGGAGCATGGGGCCACCCATGAACATTTATAACACATAAGGAAGGGAAACCACGAGGCCTGTAAACAGTAAATTAATATGAAACAAATATAAAGGTATGTTATAAGGCACTCGTAGGAAATAAAGAAGTAGAACACTAGACAACAGAAAAACAACAGACATGAGTGGCTTACCCAGGATTTGAACCCCGGACCTTCCGTGCGACAACACCGCCTAGCTATGCAAGCGAATCACACTGTCCTCCCTGCCATCTACGCATCCCCAAAAAAGGATGTTTCCATGGTAAACTTCCAGTGTTATGTATAGAGGTTCGCACTAATGACCTGTCATTGAAACATCCTTTTTTGGGGATGCGTAGATGGCAGGGAGGACAGTGTGATTCGCTTGCATAGCTAGGCGGTGTTGTCACACGGAAGGTCCAGGGTTCAAATCCTGGGTAAGCCACTCATATCTGTTGTTTTTCTGTTGTCTAGTGTTCTACTTCTTTATTTCCTACGAGTGCCTTATAACATACCTTTATATTTGTTTCATATTAACTCTTAGTATTTGAGCGGCCTTCTAGAGAGGCCGATGATCGATCCCCGTCAATAGCGAAAATTTATAGCTGAATACATGTTTAAAACCACTGAACAATTTAGTTACGTGCATGATATAGGGGTTTCATTTCTTCACATTTTGATATATAACTCTTATGTTATCTTTATAAATAAATTATTTATTGCAAAATCTGTAATGGTAGTCATGAAAGGCCGTTTGTATACTGTTGCGTATGGTTTTTTACAACATTTCTGGTGTTGCGCATCAAATAGCGCTGAGTTGAGTTTGGGGAAAATATTTGATGATATGTGAATAGTACACTTAGGTGCATTATTCATGCGCGCAGTAAAAAAGGATGACGTAGGAGTTTTTGTGTGTTGAAACAATGACGTGGAGAACAAAAATGGACCCAAGAAATAAGCAAGACGCGAACAGCCTTGTGTGTGCTGGTTTGCTTGAAAACTCATAGAAAAGGGTTATATTGATTCGTGCCATGAATGGGAATGTATACCAGGATGAGTACTATTAATAATGTATAATGTGATGCTTTTGCATGTTTTAGACTGGCAGGTCTATACACCGTAAAAATCGGAGTCTTAAAGATCCTGCCTGCTCTGTCGCTAATGTGTACTGACTTTTGGGGGAATTCATGTTAATGAAGTTAAATGAGTTTGAACAGAAGGTACGGGAGAAGGGCACGGATATAATCAATACATAGAGATGTATAGAAGTATTGGGACTAATAAGCAACAATGTATTACCGTCAAGGAGTATAACACTATGTTACGAATAGACAGAATGACATTAACTAATGACGGCTCATCATGTCTCGTTGATCATGAGTTTTCAATAAACGTTGTTGTTATTTTACCGGACCAGTATTGGCTTCTTACCTGGTTATAATTGAGCTGTTGGGCATATCTGAGACATTACTAATTCGTGATCCCTTGTGAGAGAACACTGCATAAATAATACAGGGACGATACAGTGCAGTTTTTGGCATACCCACGAACAAAGCATTCGCGTGACACCTTTGTTATATACAAATGTTCTAACATTCTTACAGACACATATGGGAATAATGATGGTATGCATATATCAAATGCAGACCAACTCTTTGAATACACTGGAATAAACGAACGGGCGGACAGTACTTTAACATGGTGGCCAATAAAATGTACCTTCCCGTTCTATAAAATTCAGATATTTTGAGCTCAATTAATTGCCACGCATATTGGAACAATGACACTTGTTGCATCAATCAATCGATCGTTATGTCAAAGTCGTAACCTTGACTTAGAAGGTCAACGTTCGTGTGATGTACATATTCAAGTCTCCAGAGAAGTATCATAATTGTGCCGGGGGAATTATGCTACAGTTTTCGATTTCCATTTTCAAGTTCTGCTGTGTACCTGCGGAGGTTACATTGAGTGACGTCATTCGGTAACAGATACTTTCAACCAGAGCAAATTACTGTTCGTTTTGGAGAATTGCTAACCTTGAATTCAGCTGTATGAATTTCATAACCTGTGTTGGATCGAAATATGTACGAGGAGTATTGGGATTCCCTCAGATAAGTAGACATTGTTATTATGGTGTCAGTACCCTGGTTATTATTAGTGAGCACCTTTCTTTGTCATTTTAACTCGTAAGATGCTTGTTCTTCATCATAGGTGTCCTGAGGTGTTTTCCTAGGTTGATTTCAGGTCGATGAATCGCAAAGGCTTATAGCCAATTTCTTTGGGGCTGCTGAAATGTTGTAGATTTTTGTGTTGACTCCGTGGTTCTTTACGATATGATCTCTTCTTTAATTGTTGAGGTTCGGTGATTGTCATTGCTAACGTGTATATTTCTATGAAATTGATTCTCTTCATGGATCATTATGTTTTCAGTAGTACTATTATCTTGTATAATTTCTTAGTTGATTGATTTATAGCTGCATATTTTATTAAATAAAAGATGATTAATCTCCAATAATGAGTATCGATAAGGTTTCGATTATAAGATATTACTTATAAGACTACAGTTTATTTGATGAGGTAAATATTAGAATTCAGAATTTGAAATGTCGACGGCGGAATACTTCATTAAACAGGGTAAAATTCTTGGTTTATCAGGAGACAAATTACAAGAGTTTGCTCAAACAGAATATAAAGAGGCGCAGGAAAGAGAGAAACGTCAGTTGGAATTAAAAGATAGAGAAATTAGCCAATCAAGAACGTATGAAACGGTTGGAAATGGAAGAAAATGAGAAAAGGAGGCAAGACGAAGAGAGAATTAAACACTTGGAGATGGAAGAAAATGAGAAAAGGAGACAATATGAATTTACACTTGAGGGAGAAAAACGAGCACATGAAGAGAGAATGTTGCAGTTAGAAATTGAAAGACAGAAGTTGCAAAATGGAAATGCTACTAGTCAATCACACACTCAGAATGATGGTCAAAAAGGTGACATTAAAATCCATTTGCCCATGTTTAAACCAGGGGTCGACGATATTACGTTCTTCTTGTCAAGATTCCAATTGGTATGCACAGAATATAACATTGATAAAAGTAAGTGGTGTAGCAAACTAATGAATTTTTTATCAGGAGAGGCGTTAAGTGCAGTCGCTTCGTTAGAAGGCGATAATCAAAACTATGAGGAAGCTAGAGCTACACTATTAAAAAAATATCAGCTTACAGCTGAAGGTTATAGAAGGCGTTTTAAAGAGTTGTTGCCGGAAACAGGAAAAGAGTTCTCACAATTCATTTCGGATATTCGTTTAACTTTTAATCGTTGGATCGAACTTGAAAAAGTACAACGGAATTTTGAAGATCTGGCAGATTTAATATTACGGGATAAGGTATTATCCTCAGTAAGTGATAAGTTTTTGGCATTTTTACAGGAGCGGAATCCTAAATCGTTATCGGAAGTTGAGACCCTAGGGCGCCAGTTTTCGGTTGCTCATCCGAACTTGAATGTCAGAAACACTAAACTACATGAATCGTTACAGTCAGCGGGTGTTGCTACTGTAAATAACAGACAGGGAAAATTTAGATCGAATGGTGGTGACAGAGATAGGTTTCGTTATAGAAGTGCCAGTTCAGATCGAAATAATAATTACCAAAGAAATTTTTCTCATTTTGAAGTTGGAAATAGAAATAAATCACCAGATTTCCGAAGATGGAGAAATAAACGACCTGATAATGGTCATCACGATTATTTTGGACACAGAGAGAGAGGAAATGGGCAACTAAATAATCAACATGGTAATATTAATAATAGATCTAGTTATTCTCAGAATTACAGGAGAAATTTTTTATGGCAATAATCAAGATAATGGCAGTGCATTTCGTTCAAATAGTTCGCATCGGTCTGCTCATCAGGGAAATTCGGTACAGAGAGCAGAAAATGATATTACAAATAATAATAACAACGCTGTTAGTCAAGCAAATGCTTGCTGTTCATTTGACTTTGGTAATGCGGAAGAATGTTTTGAGTGCAAGAATCTATTTCAGCCTGAAGTGGTATCCAGACTGAGATGTGGACGCCCATTGCCGGCGTTACCTGCAATGTCAGCTCATGAAGGAACCGGGTCTTTAGAGTTTCACAAGGGCTTACTTAATGGCATACCAGTAACTTTATTAAAGGATTCAGGTTGCACGACGGTAGGTGTGCGACAATGTTTGGTTGATTCTTCTTGTTGTACAGGCACATGGGTTAAGTGCATTACGTTTGGTGGTAGAATTGAGAAATTTCAAACTGCGGTGGTTCATATCGCGACGCCATTTTTTTACGGGACAAATAAAAGTATGTTTGTTGCCGAATCCAGTTTGCGATTTAGTTCTTGGTCGCATTCACGGTTTTAAAGAGTGTACTCTTGAGCAAATAAATAATTGGGAACGAGAACACGTACACAGGGCTAATGTTGTGGTTACTCGAGCACAGGAGCAGTCTCAACATAATGTTGTGCCACTAGTTAATGATGATGTGTTACACAGTAACATCAACAAGGAAGTTTTTTCTACTTTACAAAACAGTGATGTTTCATTAAAGACATTTTTTAGTTTAGTCCAACAGGATGTTACAAATGGTCATACTTCTCACAAACAATGGTATACTATCATAAATGACATATTAGTGCGAAGATTCAGAGATAGTAAATCTTGTCATATTACTACTCAGATCATGGTGCCTAAGGTAATGAGATCCTATATCTTGAGTCATGCTCACGATTCCCGTTGTGCAGGTCACATGGGATACTCTCGTACTAGATCTAGAATTCTGGCATCTTTTTTCTGGCCAGGAATGTCGAAAGACATTGCGATGTTTTGCCGTTCTTGTGTTACTTGTCAGGAGGTGAAGTCTAGAGGGGCACGTCATTTGGCTCCAATTCAAGCGGCCGATATTCCGGTGCGTCCATTTGAGAAGATGGCCGTGGACATTATTGGCCCACTTCCTATAATGTCATCGAGAGGACATAGATATGTATTAACTTGCATAGATTTGTGCACGCGTTGGCCAGAGGCCATACCACTCAAGAACATTACTACGCAGGATGTAGCTGATGCTTTGTTTCATATCTTTACTAGAATCAGATTTCCGAGAAAACTGTTGTCGGACAGAGGTTCTCAGTTTGTGTCAGGTGCAATGAGTGAGGTTATGGCAATGTTTCATATAGACAGATCACTGAGTTCCGTATATCACGCCGCCTCAAACGGGATGGTGGAGCGTCTAAATCGATCAATAAAACAGATGTTAGGAAAGATTACAATCGATTTTCCTAAAGAGTGGGACCGAGTTTTACCAGCGGTACTTTTTGCATATCGTGAAATACCGAATGAGCATACAGGTTTCAGTCCATTTCAACTTGTATTTGGTGCTCAGCCTAGAGGTCCATTGTCCTTGATCAAAGACTTGTTGATTGATTCTTCCTTATCGCAAGAAACTCAATCGTCTTACGAGTATGTTGTAAATCTTAGGAAAAAAATCATGGATGCATGCCAGCTGGCAACAGATGCATCGGAGAGAGCTAAAGAAAAAGCTCGTATGTTACAGAATCACTCAAGACATCTTCGTCTTCTTGTACCAGGCGACGAAGCGTTCGTGCTTTTACCGAGCAAACAGAATCGACTACTGATAACTTGGTGTGGTCCATTCAAGATTCTGTCACGTATTTCAGATGTCGATTATGTCCTTGATGTTAAGGGACAAAGAAAGATTTTTCACATTAACATGTTGAAAGAGTTTCACTCAAGACCTGAACATCTTCAGGCAGTCTTTCACGCGGTTGATAATGTAGGTTCACATCCAATGAGCTGGGCGTCTTTATCAGTTATTCAGGAAGAAGAATCTTCTTTCCCAGCTGTATCAATGACGTTTCCTAGTCTACCAGTTCAATCTACCGAAACTTGGGAGGACGTGACAATCTGTCCGAATCTTACACTTGAAAACAAAACACATGTATCCGAATTATTACATTCGTTTCATGATGTACTTACAGACATACCAGACAAAACAAATGTCATCACACATGACATCATTTTAAATGATGAAAAGGCTATTAGAGTGCGTCCATACCCGATACCATTACACTTTCAAGACAAAGTAAACAAAGAAATAGATGACATGCTGCAATTAGGTATAATCAGTTCTTCTCAAAGTAATTTTGCTTTTCCCATGGTTGTAATAAGAAAAAAAGACAATAACATTCGGCTCTGCATTGATTTTAGAAAATTAAATCAGGTCACAATTTTTGACGCCGAACCGTTACCATTATTGGATGATCTTTTACCAAAATTAGCAGATGCAGTATATTTCAGTAAGTTCGATCTGTCAAAAGGTTATTGGCAGGTCCCGTTGGCGGAAAGATGTAAACATTTTACGGCTTTTGCTACTCCCAGAGGGTTGTTTCAGTTCAATTTTATGTGTTTTGAACTGATGAACGCACCTGCTACGTTCACTAGAATGATGAGAATTCTCTTCTCGCATAGACAAGATATAATCTCGTACATAGATGATATTTGTTTGTTTAGCAACACTTGGGAAGAACACTTTCACGGTTTACACTCTCTATTGTCCACGCTCAGATCTGCTGGGTTATCTGCTAGACCATCTAAGGTGTATATTGGATTCTCTGAGATTACTTTTCTAGGTCATAGGATTGGTCATGGGAATCTTCAAACTTTGGAGCAGAATGTTTCCAAGATAAGGATTTATTTTCATCCCCACCGATTTTAAAACTACCCAGGCTTAATAATCTTTATACTCTTCGAACAGACGCTTCGTCCAAGGGCGTTGGTGCTGTGTTGCTTCAACAATTTGATGGACATCTGCATCCGATCACGTACATTTCGAGAAAGTTAAACAAGGCGGAAATGAATTATTCGGTGTTGGAAAAGGAACTTCTCGCAGTGGTATGGGCAGTAACCAAATTAGAGAAGTATCTGTTAGGTGTAACTTTCGTAATACAGTCAGATCAGAAAGCTTTGGCGTATTTAAAGACGAAGAACCATAAATGCGCCCGAGCAGCCCGTTATTCGATTCTGATGCAGCCGTATAATTATACTATTCAAGCAATTCGAGGGTCCGACAATGTGGTGGCAGACGTACTGTCGAGGTGCCCTCAGGAAGACAGTACACAAGTTTTTAATGACAGTTAGTCCATGGTCAACAGTAGTGGTGATGTAATTGGGACATTGAATTTTTATTAGTGTTATCCGGAACCCAATTTGGTATTTATGGTGTAAGGTGCACATACAGTGTACTATAATATGACTGTACGGCAATGATATGCTATAGCGTATTTTTGCGTGTATATTATAGAAGTTCCTAGGGGTATTGAAATAGGTAATTTGGGACCGATTTATGCATGTATTTGCTATTTTTTTGGGGCTTGATCAGGAATAAATATGTATGAGATTTGCAGTGTACTCTGTATTGTGGAGGTACACATTATTGCAATCATTTTCCGATGGGTAGGTAATCCTATTAGATATAACCCTATTATATAAGTTTTGGCTCTAGTATTATTGATACTAGAGGTAATAGAGGGTGGTGTTGATTCCGCGTAATTTGTTTTAATTTAGTAATATTATTACTTCCTACATGGATTTTATTCATAAGGCAGTAGATTATTATGACTTGTTTATCACCTTTTCATCTCATCGACGACTGACTGATTATATTATGAGACATTAGCTGACGTAGACTTACTGAGACGTAGGATAGTATTATGTTGGTATGGTTTTTTTTAAATTACCTTAAGTGGTACATTTTTGAAGAAAAAAAGAAACTACGTGTCTTTTTTCTTAACGGTGGTAGGAGGTAATTGTTGCGTATGGTTTTTTACAACATTTCTGGTGTTGCGCATCAAATAGCGCTGAGTTGAGTTTGGGGAAAATATTTGATGATATGTGAATAGTACACTTAGGTGCATTATTCATGCGCGCAGTAAAAAAGGATGACGTAGGAGTTTTTTGTGTGTTGAAACAATGACGTGGAGAACAAAAATGGACCCAAGAAATAAACAAGACGCGAACAGCCTTGTGTGTGCTGGTTTGCTTGAAAACCCATAGAAAAGGGTTATATTGATTCGTGCCATGAATGGGAATGTATACCAGGATGAGTACTATTAATAATGTATAATGTGATGCTTATGCATTTTTTAGACTGGCAGGTCTATACACCGTAAAAATCGGAGTCTTAAAGATCCTGCCTGCTCTGTCGCTAATGTGTACTGACTTTTGGGGGAATTCATGTTAATGAAGTTAAATGAGTTTGAACAGAAGGTACGGGAGAAGGGCACGGATATAATCAATACACAGAGATGTATAGAAGTAATAATAATAATAATAGCCCCTTCAGTCATAACTGACTATGGGAATGCGCCCCTGAGGTGACAGCCCTCAACTGCTTATTTTCCTGGTGCTCCTTTCGACGTTTTCTCCTCACCTCTGCTTCTTGTGTGAGCCTCTCTTCGCCCAATCTGAGGTGGTGCCGTAAATAGCATCGCCACTTTGTGCGATCGGCAGCTTCATCCTCCCAGTATTGGGACTAATAAGCAACAATGTATTACCGTCAAGGAGTATAACACTATGTTACGAATAGACAGAATGACATTAACTAATGACGGCTCATCATGTCTCGTTGATCATGAGTTTTCAATAAACGTTGTTGTTATTTTACCGGACCAGTATTGGCTTCTTACCTGGTTATAATTGAGCTGTTGGGCATATCTGAGACATTACTAATTCGTGATCCCTTGTGAGAGAACACTGCATAAATAATACAGGGACGATACAGTGCAGTTTTTGGCATACCCACGAACAAAGCATTCGCGTGACACCTTTGTTATATACAAATGTTCTAACATTCTTACAGACACATATGGGAATAATGATGGTATGCATATATCAAATGCAGACCAACTCTTTGAATACACTGGAATAAACGAACGGGCGGACAGTACTTTAACATATACTAAGAGTTAATTTACGGCCACCCATGAAGCAGGTCCCTTGCAGGAAGCCTGCACCAAGCAGTCACATGCTTTTGAGGGGGTGGTTTCTCTGGCAATTCATTTTACATGATGAGGTTGTCAGCCTCATGCACAACATTGTAAGTCACCTTGTATGACATGAGAGACATGGACAATCTATGCTAAGCAAGAAAGAAGGCTCAATACCTTCCATGTACGGTGTCTACATCCTCGGTATTTTGTGGAAGGGCAAAATGACAAATGTTGAGGTGTTGTCACGTGCTGGCCTTCAAAGCATGTATACACTGCTTAGATAGCGCAGACTACGCTGGCTTGGCCATGTCCGCTGCATGGAAGATGGTCCCATCCCGAAAGATAACTTCTATGGACAACTAGCGGATGGCAAAAGAACAGTTGGACGATCGCAGCAGAGGTTCAAAGATGTGTGCAAGAGAGACATGAGGGCACTGGACATAAAATCCAACAACCTGGGAGGATGAAGCAGCCGACCACACCAAGTGGTGATGCTCTCTACGGCGCCACCTCAGATTGGGCAAAAAGCTCACACAGCAAACAGAATAGAGGAGAAAACATCGGAAGGAACACAAGGAAAATAAGGAGCTGAGGGCTGTCACATCAGGGGCACATTCCTATAGTTAGCTATGACTGAAGGGCAGTCACATCAGGGGCACATTCCTATTGTTAGCTATGACTGAAGGGGTTATTATTATTATGACATGCCTGAGGGAGCATCAGTCACATTCTTTCTTTGTCTCATCAGAGACCCCCACCCAGAACACACAGGACATTTAAGAAATGTCCATGAGAATAGATAACAACACAGGACATTTAAGAAATGTCCATGAGAATAGATAACAACACAGGACATTTAAGAAATGTCCAAGAGAATAGATAACAACACAGGACATTTAAGAAAATGTCCAAGAGAATAGATAACAACACAGGACATTTAAGAAATGTCCATGAGAATAGATAACAACACAGGACATTTAAGAAATGTCCATGAGAATAGATAACAATACAGGACATTTAAGATATGTCCATGAGAATAGATAACAACACAGGACATTTAAGAAATGTCCATGAGAATAGATAACAACACAGGACATTTAAGAAATGTCCATGAGAATAGATAACAACACAGGGCATTTAAGAAATGTCCATGAGAATAGATAACAACACAGGAAAAAATACACTAAAAAAAAAAATATGGAACATGGCAGGTATGTGTAATATGCTCTTGATCTTTTGTCATTGTACACTGAAACCATTAGAGATACTGATACAGTACCCCCCATCTGAAATCATAATTTTTCTTAACACTCGCTACAGAGTGTGGAATCACCCCTTTACAGGTAGCCTGCACCATAGTCACTCGTTCTTGCAGTAGTAGTTTCTTTGGCAGCTTGTTTTACGTGATGAGGTTTGCCAGCCCCACATGCACAATCACATATTAGTCGCCTTGTATGACATGCCAGATGGGCGCAGTAGTCCTATTCTTCTTTTGCCTCTTCAGAGAGACCCCCGGGGAACAAATGCGGCACTCCAGAACCAAAATAGTTTTGGATTTCTCAGATTTTCTGGATTCTGGAATATTTCCACTATACAACCCTCACTGATGACAAGAACCAGACAAGTGCCAGTGGAACAAGGGATGAGAAGAAGATTCTGGCGATGGACAGGACATTGGAGAAACTAGCGATCCTTGTTCTGTAATCGCCAGGATAGGAGAGGTAGAGGCAGACCAAAACAAAAAAAAAATGGAGAAGAGAACTGGAGACAGAAACGACAACGAAGAGGAAGACATAGAAAGACCTTGACCTACTGATACATCACAGGACAACTTGGCATGAGTTTGCTGAAGGCCTATGGTACTTGAGGATCCGAAAGGTAATGAATGAACACCCTTATAATGCCTTAATAAATTAATGAAAGCACATATGACAACAAATCTCAATTTTTATTTTAATGACTGCAGTTATGTTAAACTCAGTGTGCCCCTTATAGTAAATACTACCTCAAGTTTGACAATATGACTCCAGTAATTCCGTTCAAAGAATTAGTAAAAAAAAAATATTAAGAATATTAAAGTACAAATGTCTCTTTTTCCATGATTGCTGGAGAAAAATATGCTTCATGCCAAACCATGGAAAGTAGAGTTGATTAAATCAACATTAAATGGAAGTACAGTGACCAGACCATTTTATCAACCTTGTCTACTATGCTTAACATCAGGCACCCATTTGTTTTGATTATCAAAGCAAGTGACAGCAAGGGGCATAATTGCAAGCAGTAGATAGGCAATCTCAAGACAGAGGTCATGACACTCAATGTGGGCAATCCTAAGCCAATAACAATAAGGAACCAGAAGTTAGAACAGACAGACAAATTTACTTACCTAGGATGCATAGTAACACCTGATGGCGAACAAGCAAGGACATTAACAACAGAATGAATAAAGCGAGAACAGCCTTTGCTAGTCTCAACAACATTTGGAAGTCTTCCCAGTACAGCACAAACACCAAATTTAGACTGTATGAGAGCTGTGTACTGTCTGTGCTTCTCTATGTTGCGGAATGCTGGAGAGGAACAGAGAAGGAAATGTCGAAACTGTCCTCCTTCCACACAATCTGCCTAAGGAAAACTCTCCGAATCTTTTGGCCGAATACCATCAGCAACCAAGAATTACTTATTCAGAGTAACCAGGAGGACATGCACACCATCATAGCTGGCAGACGTTGGAGTTGGGTTGGCCTGTCCTCAGAAGGGACCCTGATACCATTACAAGAACAGCAATACTATGGACCCCTGAAGGAAAGCGAAAGAGAGGCAGACCAAAAACAACTTGGCGGAGAACTGTGGAGGCCGAGATGCAAAGAATGAACCAGAGTTGGGGCACTGTACAAAGGATGGCTGCTGACCGAGCAAAGTGGAGTCAATTTGTTGCTGCCCTACAAGACGCCACCAGGCATGATGGTCACTGACTGCTTTGACGGTTGGCAGCTATGGATTAAAGAAGCTAGGCAATGGGAACCTAAACAAGATCGGGCAACCTCTCAGTGCCTTGCAGTATTTTCAAATTAATTTTAACATATTGGCTCTGAAAAAACAAAACTGTCCTATTTCACAGCAAGTCAGATTTTGGAACAGGGTTGGTCATATCCTCAGAAGATATCATCATTAGATCTGCCATGCTATGGATTCCAGAAGGTGAAAGAGAGACTGACCAAAAACACAACCTGGTGAAGAACTGTGAAAGCTGAGACGAAAAAGGATAAACCAGAATTGGAGCTTGGTACAAATGATGGCCGAAGACCAAGCAAAAATGGAGAGAGTTTGCTACTGTTCTACAAGATGCCACAAGACATGGTTGCCACTGGCTGCTCTATCAGTCAACAGCCAAGGCTCTATCAGTCAACAGCCAAGGCTCTATCAGTCAACAGCCAAGGCTCTATCAGTCAACAGCCAAGGATCCCAGAAGGAGGGCAAGAATATTACAGCGCTTATCATTTACTTTTTTTGGTTTTTGGTATTATGACTTGGAACGTCTGATTGACAGAGTGGCTAGAGCACTGGTCTCTCGTGGCAAAGGTACCAGGTTCGATTCATGGTATCATTACGCTCCAGTCTACCCAGATGTAAAGGGGTACCTGACTCTGCTCTTGAGTTAGGGAAGGAAAAGGCAGTGAGGAAGAGAACTGGTCACCCCACCTCTTGATGCTGGACCTTGTATAGTGAAGTCTCTAGCACCTCACTCCCCTATGGCAGTAACTGCTAAGGGACTACCTTTAAAAAAACTATGACTAGAGCTTACTATAATAAAGCTTCAGATTACCCGAAGTAACACTTACAAAGCTATTTTATTATCTGCTAGCGTCGACTACCACTTGATGAGGACGCTTCTCACATTAGTATAACACCATCACATACGAACTGATAACAAACAAACAAAAACATAATAATAACAAACATAACAATATGGTTTTGACACTTTCAGTGAAAGTTAAATGACTCACCATCATCCATGTCACTACGATCTAAAGCTGACTTCCTCTTGGCTGTTGATGTTCTGCAAGACTGTCTCTTTTTATTAGATGCAGCCCGCCTGGTAGCTTTTTTATTTTTTCTTGAGGACAGTTTTACAGGCACAAGAAAGTCAAGAGCTTCTTGTCTGCTGGAGCTAGTCAACAGTTCCTTCTGGGGGGAAGCATGACGATTATGCTGATTCAAATCATATTCTTGACTGTCTGTGTCTAAATGGTTTTCTGTGCAAATCTTCCCTTGTATTTTCTTTGTCACATTCTTTACACTGTCTTTTTCTTTTCTTATGTCTAGATACACATTTTTTTCAACATTAAGATCACTTTGTTCCATGCTTTTGTTCGTAGTTTTTGCATGACCGTCTCCTGTATTATTTGAATTCATGCCAGATTTATCATCCTCATGTTCTGTGATATTCAAAAATGGTATATCAACACCTGAATTATTTTGTAGTTTCATTTGTTTGTCTTCTGCCTGAATACTGCTGGCCCTGGTGCTCATTTTAGAAGTTTTCACTAGAATTCTGTTTTGTCTGGTTCTGGCTATTTTGTTTCTCCTGGTGCCTTTCTGATTTTTCTTTTTGCCAGCTGAAGCTTTTTTAACCTTCATGGTCAATTTCTTATCCTCTCCTGTTGCTTTGGTAACAACAATCTGTTTTGAGCGAACCTTCACTTGTACTGAGCTATTGTCTTCAACAACTGTGTCTGTGCATCTCTTGGCAAGTTGAGATGTGGATGTCACATCCTGTGCATGCACGACAACAGTAGCATCAATGCTGGCATTACTGAGATGTTCACTATCCAGAACCAAGCTTCTGGTTAATTGGTGGGAACTCCTCAAATCTGGCACTTTCAATTTACCTTTCAGTTGTTTAGCTGGCTGTACAACAACATTATTCTCATCTTTACTTTGCTCAGCTAGAATGTTTGACTTGACCTTCCCTTTCTTTTTATTGTCTTTAAATTTCTTCTTATTTCCCTTGGGAACTTCGTGCAAAGAGTTTTCCTGCAGTGTGATTGGTTCTTTAGTATTTTTATGACTTTGTACAACTTTATTTTCATCCAATTTTCCACTGGCAGTTTGTTTCCCTTTTTTTATTGCCTGAACCTCTTTTGTCTGCTGACGTCTTAAACGTGTGATTTCATTTACATTTACAGATTTACGGCCAACCAGTGTGTTCTTGACATTTCTATCACCTTTTCCATCTCCCTTGCCTGCTTTTCTCTGTTTTGCTCGAGAAGTTTCATCTTTAACTGAATGTGTTATCTGTCTTTTACCAGTTTTGTCGAATTCTTGTATTTTCTTGCCTCTTTTACCAGATTTGGTCGATTTAGGTTCTATTACTTCTTCCTCTTCCACAATATGGAAATCATCTAAGCTATCCATGCTAGCATTCAGGCTGGAGAGTGGTTTCTCATGTCTCCCATCATTAATTAGCTGTGAGACTCTTCGAGGAGCGAGTGTTATAAGTGTGCTTATGCCAGGCATTGTGTCTAGGTAATCAGTGTTGACTTGATCATGGTGGTCTCTGTGGAATACACACACATCTTATTCACATAGTAAGATCTCTTGTGGAATACACACATTATATTCATATAGTAAGGTCGCTGTGGAATACACACACATCATATTCACATAGTAAGATATCTGTGGAATACACACATCATATTCACATAGTACGATTTCTGTGGAATGCATACACATCATATTCACATAGTAAGGTCATTGGAATACACACACATCATATTCACATAGTAAGGTCTCTGTGGAATACACACACATCATATTCACGTAGTAAGATCTATGTGGAATACACACACATCATATTCACATAGTAAGATCTCTGTGGAATTCACACACATCATATTCATATAAAGTACACGCAAGTTATGAACTAAGAATACGTTAATTTTCTTGCCCAGAATAATCTAGTACAGACTGCTCTCGACTTACGACATAGTTTCTCGCGGCAAAGGCGCCAGGTTTGGATCACGGCACCAATACGCTCCAGTCTACTCAGCTGTAAATGAGTACCTGACTCTGCTCTTTGAGTTAAGGAAGGAAAAGGAAGCTAGGAAGGGAACTGGTCACCCCACCTCTCGATGCTGAACCTAGTATGGTGGTCTCTAACACTCCACTCCCCTACGGCAGTATCTGCTATGGGACTACCTTTACTTCTACTCCACAGTACGTTAATTTTATGTTACGTTTACATTTTAGCATGTTAACACTAAGATTCATATGGTATAAAGTGATTTTCGACTTACAACCATTTGGGCATCATAAGCCGAGGACAGTCTGTGTTTGCATGTTCTAACCCTTACTCTATGTCCAATAAATTATTTTTTATATATTTTATTTGTTTTTTTATCATTTTTCCCTCACTCTGTTTTCCAGTCCTTGTTTTCATTATTTGTTATTTTTTGCTTTTAATGTACTATCCACTTCCGCATTCCGGTTTAGCGGCAGCCATCTTTGCTCCAACATGTGACAAGACATGAGGGAGTATTTTTCTCTTATTTTTAAAGTTTCATGTTCTCCACTTAATTCTCACTTTCTTTCCCTCCTGTCTTGTTTGTCTGTCCCTGCAGAAGGCCTTGTGGCCGCAGCGTAGGTTTTTCTTGTCCTTTCTCTTTGTAAGACGTATTACTAATTGTGTTTTTGTAATTTTTTTTTCATTCTACCGTTATGTCCCTTAAAATGTGAGGTTAAGAAAAATTTGAACAGCACTTCCTCTAAATCTGACTTAGTTTTCAGCTTATAACAATCTTGAGCTTAAAATAAAACATTTCAGAATGCTTATACGTTTACTTACAAAAACGATCCTACAGATTTCATAATGCGTTTTGTTCCCTTGGCGAGCTGTTTAGTGGTTTTCTTGCTTCCCTCATGAAAATCCTGCGCAGTATAATCTTGCCTTACACTGAGTTCTTTAATACTGTGATGAATGTCTGCATCAGAATCTATTTGCCCCTTTCCTTTGTCCACTTTTGTCTGTTTTGTTGGAGATGTTTCATCCTCCTCTAGCTGTCTTATTTGTCTTTTACCAGCTTTATTCATCACTTGTATTTCTTTGCTTCCTCCACCAACTCTGGATATCTTAGGTACTGTTATTTCTTCATTCACAGTGCGTAAATTATCGGAACTGTCAGTGCTAGTATTCAGGCTGGAGAGTGGTTCTACTTGTTTTTCGTAAGTTGTTTGCCGTGAGACTCTTCGAGGAGCAAGTGTTATAAATGTGCCTGTCCCTGAAGCTGTGTCTGGCAAACTTGTGCTGACTTGATTATGCTGGTCTCTGTGGAATACAGTTACAGTCTATTAAAATAGAATTCTCCAAGTAAGTCCTTAAATATGTTCCTCCCCCCTCCCCCACCAACATGAACGCTTATTATATCTTCCATCTTTCTCTTTATTCATCCAATAAGACATAAAGTAAGGAGAACAGCCTTTCTTCTAAATCTGTCCCATAAAATACTACCAGCAAATGATATTCCTTGTACAATATCAACGATACTAAAAGTCAGGTCAGTCTCAGTCTGAAATGGCTAGAGAGCAATTATTTATTTAATGGAGTCCCGCGAAAGGATCTTAATAAGAACACTAATAAAAACTCTCACAGAAGTATCAGCAGATTTATATTTGTGCTCCATAGATTATACTAAAGCATTTGACAAAGTAAAAGATCAGGAGAATATCACAATGCTAGAAAACAAAAATATTGAGGGGAATTTAAGTAGTAGCTGTCACAGTAGAAAATAATAGGGCAGTTTCCAACCAACAAAAGGAATAGGACACAGACTGTTATTTTAAAATATTTAAAAAGTAAAGGAAATGTAGTTCCACAGAAAATACTGCCGTAGGGGTGGGGTTGTTGTTGGTCAACTAGGGCTTCTGAGCTGATTACTCTTTTGCAGCCAAAGTGTTCCCGCAGATAATTTTACTGTATAGAAGAGAATCCTGGACAATTAACATTTAAGAAAATCAATGGAGGCAACAGATTTACTCAATTTAGTGTTAACAATCCTATAGATTCTTAAAAAAAAATGGAAGAATGTTTAATAAGAGAAAATTAACAAAGAAATATAATCACAAGAATAAGGAAGAGACATTAAACTTTCAATGGACATGAAATGAGAGGAAAAGGATGCAAGAACATAGTAACAATCAGAGGAAATAAAAGACAAATAAGTAGAGAATGACAGACAGAAAAGGTAAAGGACAGCTTGACATGGTGGCACGGGAAGATGTCAACAACAGAAATTATGGAGAACATCAAGGACTGCAATCTGTGGAGGCAAGACATACTCGTGGTGTGTCAGCTGATAGTGATAATGATGTATGAAACCTCATTGTTACTGAACAAAATTTTACAGGTCTCCATCAAAGAGGTGTAACTAATACAAATCTTCAGCGGCCGCTATGACATCTAAAGGAACGTCAAATTTAATAGAAATAATATGAAACAATGTGATCAAGAACAACAATCAAGATGTTACAGACTTTCATAAATGGGTGTTTTCACGGAATAGGATTGAGATGGTACAACAAAGGTCACCATCATATAGAACCAGACAAGTGCCAGTGGAGTAAGAGATGAGAAGAAGATGCTGGCGATGGATAACACACCTGCTGCTAGCAGTAGCAGACAGTCCCTTTTCTGAAAGAGAATTGTTGTTGTTGATTAACTAGGGCCGCTGAGCTTGTCGCTCTCTAGCAGCCATTGCCAAAATGAAGAATTTACATGTGTTCTGCAGCAGTTGAGTGGTGCTGTATAGAGTGTGTGATTGTTGGGGAGCCTGGCAATAGATGTCGTCTTTCTGTGGAGAGTCCTGGGCAAGTGAGCAGCACATGCTGAACTGTCTCATACGGATGGGTACAGTTGCGGCAATTAGGCTCATGTGTGGGGTTTAATTTGTTTAGGTGCTTGTTGAGTCTGGTGTGTTCTGTTCTTAGTTGGAAGATTGTGCTCTGCTCCATATGTCGAAGGTTATTAATATTGTCATTTTTGTTAGGATGGGCCATTTCTTTATATAAGGCACGTCCAGTAGACCCTTTTGCCCATCAATTCAGCTATTCCTCTTTGAAGTATTAGTTTAGCTGTCTGCACGTTTGCTGGAGTGTTTATTTCAACCATGCTTGCTCCTAATTTTGCTAGTCTGTCTGCTTTCTCGTTACCTGGTATGTCTGTGTCCTAGTATCCACTGAAGAGTGACTCTGATGTTGTATTTTGTTAGCAGGTTGTCAACTGTTTCGGCCAGCTGTATTATTTCTTTATTTTCAGTTTGGAGGTATTCTTCTAAAGCCTGGAGTGTTGATTTTGAATCAGTGAAGATTATGATATCTGAGGGCATATAGATTTCTCGTTTGAAATGGCTGTCAATTGCTGTGACGGTGGTGTTAATTGCTGTAATCTCTGCTTGTTAATTAGTACAGAATTCTCAGAATGGTTCATATATTTCTAGTGTTCTGCCATTTGAGTATTTCACATATGCTCCAAGTCCAGCCTTTATGGTGGCCCTGAATGCTGAGCCATCTGTGTATGCATGTATTGCAGTGCTAGGGTAGCTGTCTATAGTCTCTAAAGTAGCTGTTTTAAATATTGTTGGGTTCATGTCTCTTGTTAGTGTGTTATCTGTGAGTGTAGCTTTTATTATTGGAAGTTTTAACTCCTTTCCGGGATAAATGACTGGGTATTGTTCAATTATTTCTTGTGTCTGTGGGAGGTGGTGTTTTTCTGCTATAGTTGTTGCTATTTGTAGTGGTGATTTTTGTTTTAGTCTGCTAACGGGCTTCCAGTTTTTCAACCAGTCTGGCTGGGTGGTCTTTTCTCATTCTTCTATAGCACCCTTTAGCTTCTAGAATAGCACGTTTATGCCGAAGGTTCTACGTTTGCATCAATGTCACAAGCAGCTGTTGGTGTGGTTTTCATTCCCCCACATATGAACCTTAAAGCTTGGTTTTGGACTTTGTCCAACTCTTCTTGAGTGGTTTTGCTCATTGCTGACTGCAGTAATAGGTTGTTATCCATGACTGATCGAACATATCCCAGGTACAGCCGTCTGAGATTTCCTTTGTCTGCTCCCCAGCTAGTGCTTGCAAGATGTTTAACTAGGTTCAGGCGTCTACTGGCCTTATCTTTCATTTTGTGCATGAAGGTACTGAGGAGTAGCTGTCTGTCAAGCTCCACTCGTAAGTAAGCTGGATTTTCTTCTCTGGTCAGTAGTTGTCCATCGAGTTTTAGTTGGTACACCTTCTTGCTTTCCTTGATGCTCCTGGTGACAATTTTGTATACAGTTTTCCGGGTGTTTATTTTTAGTTTCCCTGCAAAACACAGCTATTGTGGCTAGGGCTCTGTTTAGTTTTGCTTACGCCAGTTTTTTGTATTTTTCTACTGTCCAAATGAGCAGGTCATCTGCATGGTATTTTTGATACATTCAAGAAGGGAGGAAGGTCATTTATGAAGATAAAGAAAAGGCTGCAACTTAGTGCTGACCCTTGTGGCAATCCCTCCTCTAGTGTTTTCTGGGATGATTTAGTGCCTTCTACTGTTGTTTGTATTGTTCTGGTACTTAGGAAGTCTTTCATTCAGAGATACGTTTTTCCATGTATGCCCAGTTTTGTCATTTTGGCGAAGAGCCCTTGTCTCCATACTGTGTCGTATGCTTGCTGCAGATCAATGAATACAGCTGTAGTGTGCTTACCCTCTTGGAATGCATCTAAGGTTTTTTTTGCACAAAATGAAAGAGATGGTCGTCTGTTCTGCAACCTTTTCTGAAGCCTGCCTGACTATCATTAATGACTTTATTACTTTCCAGCCACCAGTAGAGCCTGTGATTAACCAGTTTCTCTGCAAGTTTTCCAATTGCTGAGGTCAGTGAGACTGGTCTGTAGCTTCCAGGTTCTTCAGCTGGCTTGTTTTTATTCAGGGTAAGAGAAAAACACATGAAGAAGAGAAAAGAGCCGGAGACAGAAATGAAAATGATGAGGAAGACATGGAAAGACCGTGAGCTGATGGCACGTGACAGGAAGACTTGCTTTGCGTTAGCTGAAGGCCTGATAGAACTGAAGGGCAATGAATGATAAATAAATGCGATCAATCTGAATACGATTCTCATAAACCTTAATCTGCGAAAAACAGAAAAGTTCATGTCTTATAGCCAAGTGGCTCCATCTGAAAAGTTTAACCCCTTTGTTGACATACCTCAACAACAAAAAATAGCAGTGTTCACAGAGTTGTCCAGTTAAAGCAACAGTGACAGTGCTTAAGCTTTTACTTACAAAAATGAGCCTACAGATTTTGTAACGTGTTTTGTTTCCTTGTTCAATGTTTTGGTCTGCACACCTTTCTTGTGTTCCTCATTTTGCTGTTTACCTTCTATCAATGCAGCTGAGTATGATAATCTGAAAAAAAGAATAAAACTGGAGATCTACCAAACCATCGAGATAATTCAACTGTAAAATACTTGAACTTATCCTAACAATCCTGATTCTTCTCCCATTACAGGGATATTCAATGCATGCAATGTTAGTTCACTTTATGAATTTCACGTTGCTCATGCATGAACTACAGGAACAAACCAAGACCCTGAAGCACCTTCATGCAGTGTATCTTGTAAACAGAAACTTCTGAGCTCTCAAGCTGACTTTCCTAAGCTCAGGGATCTATTGGCTGCATCAGAGAGGTACAACACCACGAATCCCGCTGAGGTGCAACATGTTGAGAACCCAGCCATGCACCCTAAACCTGGGGGAATCGCACATCCCAGACTTTACTCTGGGTTTTATGCATGAAAGCATAACTGGAGTCATCCTTATATGACCACCAGCTAAGCACAATGCTATAGTATTCAAATGTGGAAGTGAACCTCAGTCTGTGAGGCTTATTACACCCTAACTGACACATGAAATCACCCACACTTCCAGGGATTCCCCCTGTGGTAAAACGTGTTGAGAATCAAGCACTGCACACCAAACTTGAAGAAGTCACTTGAACCCCAGGTGTACTCTGGCTTTTACCTCGTTGGCTGCATGCAGGAGGATCTTACTATGGACCCACGTTACGCAGGGGGAGCTGAGAAGTGGCCCTATGTAGGACGTGACAATTCCTTGGGAGAGCCCAGAGCCAGTATTTAACTTTGCATATTTGGAGAGCACCCTTGGATGGTGGGGAATGCACAGTACGCCACACGTTTCTTACTCCTAGCTTGGGACCAGATGTGATGATCCTTTAAAAGCAGACCAGGCTGGAGAAACTGGAGCTCATGACTTCAAATCACCACATTTCGGAATGGTAGAAAAGCCACAGGAAAAAAACCTAGACTTACAGTGTAGATAACACCAAGGAGTCTTCACCTTGGTATTGGCTACAAAAGAGCGAGAAGCTCAGCAGCCCTAGTTAAACAACAGCTCTGGCTTTTATCTTGCTGACTGCATGCAAGAGGCTGCCACAATGGATAAATGACAGGTGAGTGGAGCTGGGAAGTTGCTGTTATGAAGATTTCTTAGGAAAGCCCAGAATCATAGCTCAGTATTTTAGCCCTGCATGTTTAGAAAGCCCTCTGGGTGGTTGGGGAGAACCGAGAAATGCACAGTATGCTGCCCATAGCACATTCCCCATACTAGCTTCAAATCAGATGTGGGAATTCTTTAAATGCATGCAGAGGCAGGATGGAATTCTCAGGAAAGTTGCTGACATTCAAGACTCCAACTTAAAAAGCTGCGGGATGGCAGAAAAGCCATAGGAAAACCCTGAATCTACACTGTAGATAACGCCAAGGACATCAACTTGGCACTGGTTGCAAAAGAGACAAGCTCAGCAGCCTTAGTTAAACAGCATCAAAAGTTCAATTTATGACCGTAGATTATATTTAATAAATCTTTATCTTATGCTACAGCAGTGTCTCTCAGAGTATGGTATGCAGTGCATAATGCACACCACCCAGGGTATCCAAAAGGGGTTCAAGGGGCATGTGGCATAATTTTTTAATTTCATCGTACTTTTGTTTTAAACTGCAGAAAACAATTAAAATGTAATATATGAGGGGGAACGGCAGCAAGGCTAAACTCTCATAAGGGGTACATGATTATTGTAAGTTTGGGAAACACTGTGCCAGTGTACACTAATCAATCTAATGGTTTTATTTAAAAGTGTAAAATCTTTATCTAAAACAACGGTTCTTAAATTGTGACCCAACAGCTTGAGCCACGTGGTTCATGTGGTTATGTTGTCATCAACTTAAAATGCAAGTCAGTGTGGCTAAGGTATTAGGAAATTAATGCAGCACTGGCAGTCGGTAGTTCATCACGTATCAGATTCCTGAAGTATTCCCTGGACCAAAAAACTCTATGAGCCACTGATCCCCAACAACAACAAAACTTTGAGAACCGATCAAAGACCGAAACTACTGCATGTGCTATACCTTTTTTTAATCCCAAAAAATTGACCTGAGATTGCCTTTTCAGAATTAGAAACAGAGCCGGTGATATCTCCACCAAAATTAAGAGCTGCTTCCACAGTAGTAGATTTGGTCAGGTTTCCTGGTGTCACTGACTGGCCTGTGCCATTAGTGGTTTGATGAGACTGAGGAAAGTAGTAAAATTTAATTTTTACTAATAGATATATATTGAGCAAGGATAACAACACAAACAACTTACAAAAAATAAAAACAGGCATATTTAAGCAACAGCAAAACCATAATTTTTTTAGAAACAAGACCCTATGAAATCAATATAGATGTAAACAAAATAAGAAGAAATATCTGAAATTCAATGACACATTGGCAGTGGAATCCACAACAAAGTGGTGGTGGTGGGATGTGTGTGTGTGTGATGTGTGCATGTGTCAAAGGAAGGCTCAGACAGAGGGAACAGACAGAAGCTGGTAAGAACTAGAATGAGCTGGGCTGGTTGTGCTGCATAAGTCCAGAAGGAGAGAATTTGCCAGATCAAAGATGTAAACAAAATAAGAAGAAATATCTGAAATTCAACGAAAATAACTTTCACGTTTTTAAAAATTTCGCAACAGTTAAAATTGAGTTGGCCACATCCTCAGAAGAGACCCTGACACCATCCCCAGAACTGCCATGCTATGGACTCCAGAAGGAAAGTGAAAGCAAGGACAGTCACAAGCCACTTGGCAGAGAACAGTGGAGGTGGAGACGCTAAGCATGAACCAGAGCTGGGTCACCACACAAAGGATGGCTGAGCAAAGTGGAGACTGTTGCTGCCCTACAAGATACCACTAGGCATGATGGTCATTGATTGCTTTGTCAGTCAGCGACCAAGGACCAAAGAAGAACATCTAAAATGACTTTTTGTCCCATAAATTCCACAGGCAGTTTGTAAATATAATAACAACAAAGTAACATCTTGAAGTGCTCAAATCAACATTTTCTGACTCACCCCGCTTGACAGACTTGGCTGTTGCACTGCATGTATACCTTCCATGGTGCTGGAAATGTGGACGCTTATAATAGCGACAGATGCTTTTTGTGAAGAATTCTTTGTCTGGCTTTCTAAGACTCTTTGAGGTCTTCCTGATGGACTACAGGAGACATTTTTGTTTTTGTGCACTTCAGTGTCTGCATGCTGTATCAACAAACTGCGACTAGCCCTTGTTTTATTGCCTCCACTTAAAACGTCAACTTGATCAGACGCTATAGGTTGACATACTTTTACAGGGGTACATCTTTGCTGACCTGACCTACTATCTAAAGAAGCTTCTTGTGTGGTCCTCTGATTCACTTTTGCCTTGTCTGCAGAAAATTTTCCATCATTACAATTTCTGGCTCTGTCCTGTATCCCTTCAGTCACGCTGGGGTTTTCAGTTTGCAGACTTGACCCTGGTTTCAGATTCTCTTTTTCTGGATATGACTGTACTGCTTCATGTGTGGATAAATACACTCTTGCCTGTCCATCATCTTGCTGTTTCTTAAATTCAGAAGTGTTCAAACGTGATCTGTTGTTTCCAGTCTCCAAGGATGTAATTTTTGCCCTATCTACAAAAGTGGGGTCTTCTGCAGTGCAATGAACTGGTAACCCATCCCTTCTTGTATGTTCTGAGGCTGCCTTGTCTTGAAGATACTTTACATGTTGAGCATTAGAGGCAGACGTGTTTTGTTCACATTCATTTGGAAACGGTATTTCCGCACTCCAATTCTTTCCTATCAAAGAAGATTCATGAATTGAAATTCTGTTCTGTACATTTTGTTGTTTACTTGAAATACTGATGCTGTTAGCAGGACTTTCAGTTCTTTCTCTGCTTGAGACTCCAATATGAACTTCATTCACTGGAGTACACAACGTAGATGAATTTTCTGTGTGAACACTCTTATGTGGTCACAGAGCATTTCAGATTCAAGGATATGCACCTGTAATACATTTCATTATTTAACATCTTTTACCATAAAGTACCTAAGTGTTAACGATTACCATAGGGGAATTGATTTAAGAAATGTACTGACTTGGCATCCATTAACTCTTTGACTCCAGACGAACGCTCTGAGTGTTGCAAAATTCAACGCGCCATGCCAGAGCAACGCTCAGAGCGTGGTTTTTAGTTTATCACGAATAAACCCTAAAAATTGTCCGTTTAATGCAGTTCATATATCAAAACTCCTAGAATGACTTCCGCTACTATTTAAACAACTAATTTGACTGTAGTTAATAAGCACATGTGCGTGTTTTGATGTTATTATCACAATTTTTGTGAAGATTTGCGTGTTTGCGTTTTTCGTTGTTATTGCTAGATAAATATGTCACGCTTTATATTTACATTTTCTAAGTCTCCTAAGCAAATAATTGTGTCAAACTACTTTGAAACATTGCTGATGATTGTTTGGTAGTCACAGTTTGTTGTCAAAATACGGAAGCTGTGCAGAAAAGCTAGACACACTAGATTTAGTTGATGAGTGGGCATAGTCATATTCTGGCCGATCGAAAAGCAACAAAACTAGACCTACCATAAAATCTAATCACTAGTTCTTGGTAGAAGATGAAGCTAGGGATACTATCAAAACATTAAACAAGAGTAAAAAAGTTTTTATATGACGTTATTCTTCTTTATTTGTTAGAAAATTACGTAATGCACGATTGCATAATTTATTTTTTTCTTACAAAGGACCACAGAAAAACTGGTTTGAATAACACTAAATGTACTAATCGTGACTATAAGCATGTTTTTTTTACTTTGTATATGGATTAACTTGACGTTTGAAGACTAAAAAGAAAGTTTTATTGTCTACAACAGTAATTTGTCTTTGGTAAGATTGTATTTTACAGTTAACTTTTTAGTGTTTTTCAATTTTACATGCAAAATGTTTTAAGTATAACGAACACACTTGTGTTAATACAACCAAAGACATTATATATTACAATTCTATATCCATTTCCCTACAGTTTGGTATATAATAAGTATATGTTCACAGAAAAAAATTAACATAAAATTTACACTAAAAGTCAGTACACTTCACCGTTTAGAATTCTTCAAAAAATAATTATGGCACAGGGTGGAAAATAATTATGGAATCAAAGAGTTAACAAACTGCTTTTCCCTTTTTGTTTGCTTCACGAAACAACCACCCACAGTGGCTGGTTCCCTGGCTAGAAAGCCTGCATCAAAGCTTTCATGTGCTGTTGCAGCAGTAGTTTCTGCAGCTATATTTTTAATCAGCAATGATGAGGTTGATTGCCCCATACACAACCTCATATTAGTCTGCTTTTTACGATATGCCTGGAGGAACAGACGTCCTATTCTTTCTTTTTTTTCTACTGACAGACATCCTGGGATTAGATCAGTTCTGGGACCAAAGACGCATCAAAAGTGAGGAATGCAGTCAGCGACCCATAGCTTGACTGCCTGCGTCAGCGACCCAGAGCTGACCAAGACCCTACTCCACCTGCAAGTGGTGGTCCTGGAAACAGGCTGCATCACTGCAGTCTGGCTGAGGAGTAGGGATCGAAGAGGGAAGGCAAACCCGGTCCCAAAAAAATGCCGTGTGGAGGTCGGATGTGTCGGCCGAAAGGCGCAAATACCGCAGCTTCGCTGTAAACAGACACAACGCAACCAACATCCTTTTCAGAACGAACGAGGAAGAAGATCAGTTCCATGGTCAAGACAGCAAATCTGCATTAAAATCTATCAAGCTTTCACAAGTAAAAGAGTTTATATATATATATATATTTTTTTTAAACTGCTTAAAAAACTAATATTGAGTCGAGGAAGATGAAGGGAACTACAGTGTAGTACGATGGATCGGTATGAAAAAAAAAAATTTAAAAAAAGTGATTCACCTTACGAACGAAGACAAAAGACAAAGACAACAGCCAACGTTGCGGCCACAAGGCCTTCATTAGGAAAAGGAAAGAAGTTGAGGGTAAAGTAGGACACATAAGAATCTAAATAAATATAAATTTTAAAACTGGGTACTTCCCTAAAAGCAGCTATTACCTAGCACGTCACTAGAAAATTAAAAAAACTAACAAGGATACCTCATCATGCACAGGGAGACAATAATGGATGGATTGTCAGAGTATAATAAGGCCTTGAACAATGATCAGAGATGACCATTATACAATTGGCAATACAGCACAGACCCAATATAATGCAGATGGCAGATTCTAAACTTTGGCACCACGTTATAAGTGAGTCCGTGCTGTATCAAATTACCGGATTTTGATGTAAATTTATCAATGTTTGACAGAAATCAGCAACCCGATGGATGTCTAGCATAAATTAGCAAAAATGTGTTTTACGTAGACCCACTAATATCAATCATTACCCTTTAGCTCCCCAAGGAGCATAGGCCTTCAACAAACACTTGCCAAGTCTTCCTGTTCTGTGCCATCCGCTCAAGTTCTTTCCATGTTTTCCTCATCATTTTCACCTCTGTTTCCAGTTCTCTTCTCCATGTGTTTTTTGGTCTACCTCTGCCTCTCTTTCCCCGTGGATTCCAGAACAAGGACTGCCTTGTAATGCTATTAACAGGTTTCCTCAATGTGTGTCCTATCCATCGCCAGCGGCTTCTTCTCAACTCTTGTTCCACTGGCACTTGTTTGGTTCTTGTCATCAATTCCACATTTGTGACTTTGTCATACCATTTCAGTCCTTCTATGAGCAAGCACCCATTTATGAAAGTCTGTAGCTTTTTGGTTGTTGTTTTTGTTGTTCTCCATGTCTCAGAGCCATACAATAGGACTGACTTGACATTTGAGTTGAAGATTCTTATTTTCATGTTGGACTTGATTTCTCTTGTTCTCCAGATGTTTCCCAATGCAATGAAAGCTCCTCTTGCTTTTTGTATTCTTATTTTGATATCACTGTCTGTCCCTGTCTATATTACTTCCAAGATATGTGTTAAATTCTACGTCTTTTAGTGGTGTTTCTTCAAGTTCAACCTTGTTATCATTTCTTGCATTTATTCTCATAATCTTTGTCTTTTCCCTGTGTATTTTCAGGCCCACTTGTTGTGACCTCTCATCGAGAATTTTCATTTTCTCTTGCATCTGATTATGGTTATGGGACAAAAGAGCCAAGTCATCTGCAAAATCCAGATCATCAAGCTGTTTAGTCAGATTCCACTGGATTCCATTTCTGTTGTGCGATGTCAATGTTTTCATAACCCAATCTATTGCTAGTAAGAAAAGAAATGGAGACAAGAAGCATCCCTGTCTCACTCCCGTTCTAATCCTAAACGGTTCTGTAAGTTGTCCTTCATGGAGAACTCTACATGTCATATCTTCATAGGTCTTCTTTATTAAGTTAATGATCTTCATGGGAACTCCATAATGCCTCATCAATTTCCAAAGCGATTCTCTGTCTACACTGTCAAATGCCTTTTCATAGTCCACGAATCCGATGTATAGCGGTGAATTCCATTCCAGACTTTGTTCAACTATTATTCTCAATGTGGCTATCTGGTCTGTACAGGATCTATTTTGTCGAAAACCTGCTTGTTCATCTCTCAGTTGCTTGTCTATGGACTCTTTTAATCTCTCCAGGATGATTCTGTTTAATACTTTTCCTGGCACTGATAGTAACATTATTCCTCTATAATTTGTGCACTCTTGTAAGTTTCCCTTCTTAGGCAACTTGACCAGATAACCTTCCTTCCATTCTGCTGGTATTTCCTCTCTCTCCCAGACTTTGCCAAGTAGTTTCTATAATATCTCTGTAGAGGTATCAATATCTGTTTTGATGGCCACTGCTGGAATGCAATCTGGACCAGCTGCTTTTCCATCTTTCAGAAGCTTTATGGCTTTCTTTATTTCTTCTCTACTTGGTCGTTCACAGCTGATTTGTAGCTCCTCTTCTGCTGGCTGGATGTCTGGTGGATTAGTTGGAGATGGTCTATTGAGAAGTTCCTCAAAATTTTCTGTCCATCTCTTCATTTGTTCTTGTATATTACTAAGCAATTTTCCATTCTTATCTTTTATTAGGCCATTTGCTTGCTTATATTTCCCTGTTAGCTTCTTTATGTTGTTGTACAGGTCCCTCATATTTCCTTTTGCTGCAGCTTCCCCTGCTTCCCTTGCCAAATCATCAATATATTTCATCTTGTCTCTTTTGTTGCCAGTTGGGGCACATCATCATATCAGCTTGTTCAGTGAGCGTCATATTTTATTGAAAAAATTGGTTTGACCCCTCAAGAGTTGGTAGGTAAGGGATGGGAGCCGTCAGAGTATGTGAAAAGAAAATAGACGTGGGCTGTCCTGCGAGGAGGACCTGGGATTTTCTTAAGAATGTATACCCCAACATATTAACCGGGCCCATTAATTGGTCTCATAGCTAAGGATTGAGCGTTGGTTTGTAAAATTTTGCTCCCCATTACTTTTGTAATACATTCTTGGGTGATGATATGCAATACCAGTAGATCGATACATAGGTGGGTCTGATTTTTACCATGTCATCTCTTGCTTCCCTTCATAATATCTGTTAGCTAGCACAACAGCCAATGATGCGACCAGTGTGAACTAAAAAAAACTTGTGCTGGTGGACTTGGCAAGCTTTGTGGATCTTGATGCATTTCTGCAGCGATGAACCTATATTCTTCTGAAGTTGCTGGTGTATATTGCCGTGATTTGCTCGAATTATGGTAGGGGCAGTTATGTGGAAAATATTGGTAGCTGGTTTTTCCTGGTCCGGTGACCAGGGCTAGGCCTTAGAGATTTGAAGCAACAGGGTATAGTTTAAGCTAATAGTTGAGGCGTGCCCAATCAGAGATTTACAGTTCCATTGCAGATACTTATGACCAACAGTAGTATAGTGAGTTCTGCTTTCGTGGGACATCTGATTGGTAGGGCTTTTTCCACGGGGGGTAGGTACAGTTCAAGTATCTCGTGTTGTCCTTACATACTCTGGCATACTCGAGGTCCTGAGTATCAAAAATTGTTGGGGTATTTGACGATGAATGTGTAGTTCTTTGCATCTCTTCGTATCATTCCAAGGTCATCGCATTGTTACATCTTTTTGTGTAAAGGGAGGTGATTTAAAAGTCTTCGGTACCACCAGTATTTGGGGGGGGTTTGGACATCGCAAGTGTGTTCGGTGCAAATACATTGATGCACTGGTCTGCCGTGGTGAGTCTTGTTAGGGGCAACCTGCTGGGGGTTCGTTGGGGCTATCCGAGAATTTAAATACACTTTGTAGCAGACCTGTGATCTTCCATTAGAGCACCGATTCGGGGGGGATTACCATGGTTGTGTGACTTTCCCCCATAGAGTTTGCAATGCCTTATCTGGTGCTTTCCTTGATCGTGGATACAGGCCATTTATGGATATTGGGCCGATGTTATATTTAAGGACAGGCGAACCCGCTCGATTGGTTGTGTGGTTCCGGCAGCTGTTTAGGTTTTCGCTCTTCATTGAGTGACTGATAGTGTATTAAACGAGTGTCGCAAGGATTTTCTTAAGACCTTGTGGGATTACAATTTCTCCTCCGTCCTCGAGGATGGTGGTAGTGCACGGAAATTGTCTCACAGGAAGGAGGAACGGGGAGCGGCTATACCCAGGATCTTTAAAAATCCTGGTACTGGTTTTAAATTTTGGATCATTATCTGGTCAGCTACCTGTGCACAGTTTTTTTCCCTTCGAGTTTTTTGTGTACTGCAAGAGGTGCGGAAAATAACAATTTTCCAGGTTGCCCATAGATCTCCTAGTGGTATCATCGACCGTTTTATTCCTTTCCTAGGGACGAATTGGTTTGGTTTAGTACTATGTGCAACCCGACTCCTTTCGGTTGATTCTCTGAGTTTGTCTTTCACTTATTTGCGGGCATTGAATATCCAGGGTCGGGGGGTCACCTTTGTTTCTTGTCTTGAGACTAAGTCTGCTTGGACTGTTGCTATGTGATGTGTTGTTTTGATATTCCGTATTTGGGAGACCTTTCTCATATTTTGTATGGGGTCGGTGAGGGGAGTGAGTTGCAATAAAGTGATGAGTTTTTTTTTCTAGCCTGGGGGTGTGGGGGACGGCAAATGGGGACCTTTTTTTTTTAAGCCGCCGGGGAGTTATGTCGCTTGTTTAAGGGTAGGGGTAGTATGGATGTTGCCTGGAATTAGGGGTACCCAGTGTTACTACATGTTACATGTTGCTTCCCACGGGAGCCCGGGTGTAACAACCGTTATTGTTACACGGTGTATGCCAGGTAAAATATGTGGCTATATGCGACATAGAATAAATGGTGAAAGTTGCGGCTTATCATGTCCAAAATGGTGATTGGTGCTTATATTTTTTGCTAAAAAACAAAACAAAAATTGGTAAGGTGCATACTTTAGCACAATGCAATCACTTGAAAAATTGCTGTTAATTTTACTTTTGCACTCAGGAATTAAGCGGTAGAGCAGGAAGCTAGACCTGTGGAGCCACTGATTTGGTAAGATGGACCTGGAGTGATAGTTGTATATTTACTTGCTATTTAAAGAGTCAACTGTAGGAGTGTATGTGTCAACCATATATAATTAGGAAATAGTTGAATCGCAGGTTATTTTTTACGTAATAGCCCACTAAATGGATAGTTGACCAAGTTTGTATGGTTTTAGCTGTAGAAGAAAAAAAAACTAACTCTGTACGGAGTGTACAGTAGTCAACTTGGGGGTAGTTGTTGGTGTGTGTGTGTTTTGTGTCTGTTGTGAATCGTGTGCTACGTGAATAAAGGGTGTTGATGATCACACATGTGAAAGTTTCATTAGGAAGGTTGGGTTTAGTGATACACAGGGCTGTGGTGTAAAAGGTGTGATTGTATTGAAAAAGTGTGTGTGTAATTTCGTGGCCCAAGTGTATGTACAGTTAGGAGGGTGCTCTGATATGGTGTGACAGGAGATATTTGGACAGCAATGTTGGATTGTAGGGGCGGGTTGTTGAGGTTGTATCCTCCGATGTGTGGATTGGGTTTGGGGGACAAGGGTCAGGTGGTTTGTTGGTAGTGTACGAGCCGCCAAAAGAGTCAAGCCCATTGGAAGGGGTGAAACACCACAGACAGGGGGGAATAATGAAACCAGTTTGTGAGAGTGTCATGTTTATTTGAGTGGTTATAGGGAAAAATTTTTTGGAAGTGAGAAAGGGGGTGGGTGTGGTGTGATGGGGGGGAAGGAAAGGAAAAACATAGGGACGGTATATGGTTAATCCCGCGACCTTGTTATTAATTACGGGTAAAAAAGCCACGAAAAAAAACATTCGGCACCGGGAGGGGGTTATATGAGCCTATTGATGTGGTGGAGCGAAATAAATTAGTTTATGATAAAAAAGCTGGATAGTCCTGCGGGTTGCTCGGGACCTTCTTTTGAAACATGCGTGGATGGGAAATAACATGAGTTTGCATGCCTCCCCCAACTGGATTTAACTGATGAGTGAGTGGGCTAGAGTGTCTATGGATTTAGGATGACTGGGTATGAGGGGGGGCTTTGAGTGGCAGATTCAAAAACCAAGTTGGAGGAGGATTATTGGGTGACGTAGGTAGGGGGGGACATGCGGATGGGGATAATTAAAGCCAGTTTATGATTTTGGGAGGGCATATAACCAAGAAGCTCCAGTGTTGTCAGTAGACGGGAGTAGAGCTGGGACCCAGTCCAAGTGCCCTTAGATGACTGAAAAATCAAAAATATGTTTAACAATGTAAAACTGCAAGCAAACCCAAACTTGAGCTCAGGAAGGGAATTCCTCCATCAAATGAGGGGGGGGGCAATGAAAAGGAGTTTCAACTCTTGATAAAGTCCATAGAATACCTGGTTGATCTAGTCATATGCTATTGCAGATGTATAGTCTACTTGCTGTTTGGAAGGGGCTTAAATGGTTATATGAATTTTTGTTTATGTTAAATAAATTTAGGGGGAAATTTAAAACATTTTAAAGGGCAACGCTTGTTCGTATGCTAGGGTCGAAAATAGGTTATGTCGAGCCGAGGTGTTGTAGGCCACGCTTCTGCGTTCGGACATATTGGTTCGGGGGGGATCCGGCAGCGAGCGTATGTGCAACGGTATTTTTTATTTTCGTTAATTTAGGTTGTATGTGTGGTAAAAGAACGTTTGGTAGTTTAATCTAATCCCCAAACCCCCGGTTGAATTGTTAAAGTTTTTAAAAAAAAACCTTTATCTGGAGTATGAGGAGAGTTAGGGCTTTCCCGGTTTGTGATTAATATATTTCCGGATCTGATTAGAATTTAAAAATGTAACAGTAGCAAGTAGTACAATATGTCCGACGTGGTAGCACGCTGACATCACATATGTCGACCGCAGCGTGCTTTTTTAGCATTTAGTATGTAAAAGATTTCACACCCCGATGTTAATTTAAAACTTATCTGAGAGGGTTTTTTAAGATCGAAATGAATCGGCATCGAACACGCGGCCATTTTCGCTCTAATTTTATTAGATTCTGACGCCATGCGGTGGGGATGAGATTGTTGTCATTATAAGCGCTAATATCGGTTCTCAGAGATCGAAACGAAAGTAGAATGTCATTGCTAGTATGTAAAAGTTTAGGGGTTAGGATTAGATTTATCAGAAAGATTTAGGGTTACGGCCGAATGTCACTGCTGACATGGGCGTTTGTTGCTTTTTCATTGAGATGCAAGAGATAATTTAGATATGGACACTTCGTTTGTTGGATATTTTTTTTTTTTTTTTTTAATTTAAAAAAAAAAAAAAAAAAAAATTTTTTATTTTTTAAATTTTTTTTAATCGTTTTTTTCATTTTTCCTTTCCTCTCTTCCTATCACATCTAACATGTACACAAACAAATTTTATATCATCAGATTCACCATTCATTTATTTATATAAATTCCAAAAATTACAGCAATTGACCAAGAAACACAAAAACTATAGTCATTACAAGTCACCCACTATAAAAACGGGGCATTGTGAAAAAGAATGCAGCTGCAGGGGAAGTTTTCTGGAAGAGAATGCAGCATGCTAAAGGTTAAAACATTTCAAACGTCAGGGATTCGTCTGATTAAGAGTTTATAGTATTCTCTCTATTATATTTCAAACCACTCTTCCATTAGAATGGAAACAGACATAAATTTGACCTTCCTGAAAGGATCAACGAGCTCCTGTGTCATCTGGTAATCACTCCACTCAATATTAAGTACATTCTTGAAATTACATATAAATGAAAGCCCACTTTTCCCCCCAGGGTTGCATAAGAAGGACTATCTAAATATATATCCTCATGGGGTTGGGGGAAGAAGAGAGAGAGAGAGAAGAGAAGGAGGACTGTTGCTCTTGATAATAAAATAAAAAAATATACTTTAGACTTACCGATAATTCTCCTTCCGAACACGGACTTGGTGTAGCTTGTACAGACACACTAACCTCTGTTATTAAGAATTGAAAGAAAAAGTAAAATTTCCTGTCAATTAAAAAATTATTTGCCCAATTTAATTTCTCAGCAAAGATCAGGACAACGTGCGTAATTAAGATGTAACAGCTTTGTCTCATTCCATATATTTTTTAACCTGTTGCCTGTGGTCTTCTGTATTTGCTACGTTTACTAGTTCCTGTAGCACATGGTACATATGGGATATGGTAACATTCGTTTCTTAGATACCCCACATAAACTGTTTTGAGTTTGATCTTTTATTTTGATGAACCAAAGATGGTGATATGAGGACACATCTGTTTCTCTACATTTTTTTTACGTGGTGTAATGATGATCTAAACTTATTTTCTATGCAATTATGATCAATTGATTTCTTGTTCTTGTTCTGTGGTCTGGTGTTATCCATGTTACTTTATGTGTTCTTTTAAGTGGACACATACTGCCTTCTATGGCAAGTTGATCTGAGGCACAGAAGTTTAGGACTATTTCTCCATTTTCCAAGCCTCTGTTCTCCCACGATTTCCTGAAAACTAGCCCTGGTCTATGCTGAGTGAAGATGGACAAGATAATAAAAATCAGCACACATGGTCAAATTCAGAAGAAAAAGATTTTTTTTTACACATTTATCCTACACTGCAAACAGACAATACGGTTGTATAGAAGAATGTAAAATACATATAAAATGAGGTTTTCCAGTTTACGTCATAAATGCTTAAGAATAATACATTATTAAGTATAAAACAATGGCATTGTAACTTACGTAAAAGCCAAATACAGAAGATAAAGTGGCACAGACAATTTTAATGCCTCAAATGAACAAAATATTGCACTACACATTAAATATCATAATTTAGAATGTTCATATTTATACCGTGTCCTGTGCAGTTCCTATGGGTCTTTTAGGTCACAAAGAAATGACTTCTGCTGCTTGAGGCATGTCGTTAACAGGCAGCTAAGATGAGATTTTGCTAAACTAACCACTGCTGCAAGAGCACATGAACGCTTTGATGCTGGTCTCCAGCAAGGAGACCAACTGCAGTGGTGGCTCTATGCTCCAGAGGGAGCAAAGAAAAAAGATGATGAATTATATTCATACCGCAACCAAAGTGACTTCACTAACAATCGACAGAAATGAGATGCTGGTACGTTGATGAATGTGCATATTGGTGAACTTACCACTGCTGTCTGACAGATAGTCGCTGAAGTTTCCCATGCCAGTGGCCAGAATTCTAGTTGCTTTCCCTGCCAGAATATCTTTACCTGTTCTCCTGTATTTATAGTTCATATTGTAAAACAGACTTAGTAAGTGTTACCAGAACTGATAAAAGTAAATATACATATTTATTTCACAATATTTTAATGCTTCTTTTTTTTCACTTGATCTCATATTCTTCTTCTTTGATCCATAGCCGCCAACCGTCAAAGCAGTCAGTGGCCATCACGCCTGGTGGCATCTTGTAGGGCAGCAACAAAGTGATTATACTTTGCTCGGTCGGCGGCCATCCTTCGTACAGTGCCCCAACTCTGGTTCATTCTTTGCATCTCGGCTTCCACAGTTCTTTGCCAAGTTGTTTTTGGTCAGCCTCTCTTTCGCTTTCCCTCATGGGTCCATAGCATTTGTGCTCATATAACCAAGCCTATTTCTCTCAAAAAGTTCAGTGTGTCAGGCTTCTCCTATCACCATTCAGTTTCTCCCTTAAAGGGGCTGATGACATTTCTGAAGGACATGTTCTACTGTTTGCTTGTCTTTCTCACATGGATACGTGCCTGAGTCTGCAGTGGCAGTTTTTATTGTCTTCGGGCAGTAATGAACACCATTATGGATCCAGAATTTTATCTTGTTTTTCATTATGCTCATTGCAGCTGATTTCATAAAGTGCTTCTGACTCAGCTTTGAAGTTGTTTGAAAATTTTCCAGCTCAGCATCTCTTTCAGTTGTTCTTTTAATTGTTAGCAGGTAGTGATCACTTCTAATCTCTAGCCCTATCCAGAACTCTAGCATTCCGGACATACTGAACGAGCTCTTCCTAACTATGGCTTAGTCGATCACTGATCTCTCATTCTTTGTTGAGTTAATTATGTAGCTGGGTACATCTTTTTTAATGTTCTCCACAGCTGTATGGAAAAATGCATCTATCTAGCTGCCTTTTTTTCAACACTTCTGGCATTTTGTTGATCAATACTGGGAATCTTGTTCTCCTTTATGGTGGAAAAATGCTGCTTATAGGCAGGCACTCTGCTCCAGGTCTCGTATAATGGAAGAAAGTTCTTTGTTTTTTGGGCAAAGCAGCTTCTATGAAATTTACTCCCAACCATATCCTATAAGTTTGTCATTTATTGGGTAGTTTTTCTACCAATCGTAGTACTCTGTAGTCTCCTCTATCAATCATAGACTGTAGTTGTGTTACCTTGTTCATTCCACTAATTGGGGTTGATTTCATTGCTCTATAAAGCAAGTTGTGAGCCCTCTTTTGTATTTTTGTTTGTTAAGTTTGCTAATACAGGTTAGAAACACTGAGGTGATACCATGCTGTCTTGGGGTACTCCTTTATCTAATTTCATTCTATGGCTTGGATGTCCTTGTATCTGCACTTTGGCATTTCTATTTTGGAAGAAGTGGTTTATCCATTAGCACAATTCACAAACTCCATATCTGAGTTTTTGCTTTACTCCAGTTCTCCCCACTTGTACCAAGTGCTTTCTCCATGTCTACCCACTGTCAGCATCATTTGTTCTAACTTTTAACTCCCATTCATGCTTAACCTCCTTGCCACTTACCAAAATCATAACAAATAATCCCCTTCCCCTTGAACAATTTCTCTCCAACGTAAACATTTTCCTTTCTCTAATTAATCTTCATTTAAAAAAAAAAAAATTGTAACAGCAGCCATATCTCATAATGTAAACGGAAAACACAGTAAGTTGCATCATCTAACCACATGACATCATAACAGTCTTGAGGAAACAAAGGATATGGTGTGGTACCCAAACAAAAAATGTGTAATGTACAGTGTGATCTGTGTTGTGCACGATCCTCACAATATTTTAATGAAATTTGTTTACAAATGGTTTATTTGGATATTTTACCTTCCAAATCTTGAGCCCAGAGCTAAAGGGTTGACAATTCTCACGTTACCGAACTCCTGTTGAAAAATACAACCTAAAACTTGCAGTGCTGTAATAATGAACAGTAACAAAAAACATTTTTCACAATTACTGGGTTGTCACTGACAATTGTAAAACACGTCTCCTCTCACCTAAAAAAAAAAAACATGGTAATGAGGTAAATGTTTACATATAATCTGCAATATAATTTATAATACAACAGTAATTTTTTAACATAATCACGTGTCTTCTGACTTAACTATGTGAAAGCCCTTAAAATAAAAATGTTCAGACAAGTTTAAAATTAAAACCTCTGGAAACAAATGATGGTTACTGCCAGCTACCACATCTTCCTGGACATGAGGTTTTCTTGGTACTGCCACTTCACTCATCTCTGCTGATGAAACTGTACCTTCCTGTCTGTGAGACATCTCTGTGGTAGACAGCTGCAGCTTTGTGACATTTATGCTCACTTCATCATCTGTTAATGATACAATAGCTATGTTACTTAAATCAATAAATACCCTTTAGCTCACTGAGGAGCATAGGCCTTCAACAAACACATGCCAAGTCTTCCTGTCCTGTGCCATCTGCTCAAGTTCTTTCCATGTTTTCCTCTTCATTTTCACCTCTGTATCCAGTTCTCTTCTCCATGTGTTTTTTGGTCTACCTCTGCCTCTCTTTCCCCGTGGATTCCAGAACAAGGACTGCCTTGTAATGCTATCAACAGGTTTCCTCAATGTGTGTCCTAACCATCGCCAGCGTCTTCTTCTCAACTCTAGCTCCACTGGCACTTGTCTAGTTCTTGTCATCAATTCAACATTTGTGACTTTGTCATACCATTTCAGTCCTTCAATTCTACGCAAGCACCCGTTTATAAAAGCCTAGCTTTTTGGTTGTTGTTTTTGTTGCTCTCCATGTCTCAGAGCCATACAATAGGACTGACTTGACATTTGATGCTACTTAAAGGAGAAGAAAAAGATTTCCTCCTCTAATTAACAGCATTTTTTTTGTAACAATTTTGTTTTTATGTGATGATGCCAACCACAACCTCATATTAGTCGCATCTTTACAACATGCATGAGGTAGTCGTAGTCCTATCCATTCTTTGTCTCATCAGAAACCACTAGGAACTACACGGGTATGGCAGGTGAGTATTCTACCACTATACAGATGCTGAGTCTGACTGATAGAGTTGTTAGAGCACTGGTCTCTCGTGGCAAAGGTGCTGAGTTTCATTCCCAGTATTGATACGCTCCAGACTAATAATAATAATAGCCCCTTCAGTCATAACTGACTATGGGAATGCGCCCCTGAGGTGGCAGCCCTCAGCTGCTTATTTTCCTGGTGCTCCTTTCGACGTTTTCTCCTCACCTCTGCTTCTTGTGTGAGCCTCTCTTTGCCCAATCTGAGGTGGCGCCGTAAATAGCATCGCCACTTAGTGCGATCAGCAGCTTCATCCTCCCATGTTGCTGGATCCATGTCCAGTGCCCTCATATCTCTCTTGCACACATCTTTGAACCTCAGCTGTGGTCGCCCAACTGTTCTCTTGCCATCTGCTAATTGTCCGTAGAAGATATCTTTTGGGATGCGACCATCTTCCATGCGGCGAACATGGCCAAGCCAGCAAAGTCTGCACTGTCTAAGAAGCGTATACATACTTTGAAGGCCAGCACGTGACAACACCTCGACATTAGTCACTTTATCTTTCCACGAGATGCCGAGGATGCGGCGTAGACACCGCAAATGGAAGGTATTGAGCCTTCTTTCTTGCTTAGCATAGGTCGTCCAGGTCTCGCTGTCATATAGGAGTGTGCTGGTGACGCAGGCATTATATACTGCAGCTTTGGTCTTCATTGTGAGTTTAGAGTTTCCCCAAACACGCGATGTGAGGCGGGCAAAGGTAGCTGCAGCTTTGCCAATGCGGCTGTCGATTTCTGTATCCAGTGAGAGTTTGTCATTGATGGTAGACCCTAGGTATGTGAAGTGGTGCACCACTGCCAATTCATAGTTATCGATAGTGATAACTGGTGCAGCACCCACATCCTGACTCAGCACATTCATTTTCTTTAGACTTATTTTGAGGCCAAAGTCCTTGCATGCTTTAGTGAAGCGATTCATCAAGCTCTGAAGCTCCTGTTGGCTTTGAGTGACGACTGCAGCATCATCAGCGAACAACAAGTCTCTTATAGTGACCCTTCTGATTTTTGTTTTTGCCTTCAGCCTTGAAAGATTAAACAGACGGCCATCTGACCTAGTGTGAAGGCATATTCCTTCAGTTGCATCTCTGAATGCATGTTTCAAGAGTAAGGCAAAGAAGATTCCGAAGAGGGTCGGAGCCAGAACACAGCCTTGTTTAACGCCACTTCGTATATCAAAGGGCTGTGACGTGCTTCCAGCATATTGGACTGTTCCCTTCATGCCGTCATGGAATGACTTTATCATTTCCAGCATTTTAGAAGGGCAGCCTATTTTCAGGAGGATTTTAAAGAGTCCATCCCTACTAACCAGGTCGAATGCTTTTGTGAGGTCTATAAAGGCGATATATAATGGTCTTTTCTGCTCTCTTGATTTTTCCTGAAGCTGGCGGAGAGAGAAGATCATGTCTGTTGTTGATCTGCCAGCTCGGAATCCACACTGTGCCTCTGGATATATGCGCTCAGCTAACTTGTGTAGTCGCATTAAGATGACTTTGGCAAAAACCTTACCAACAATACTAAGAAGAGAGATGCCTCTGTAGTTATTGCAATCACTTCTGTCTCCTTTATTTTTATACAGTGTTACAATCTTGGCATCTCGCATGTCTTGAGGAATAGTTGTCTCTTCCCAGCACTGGCACAGCATCCTATGCAGGGGATGTAATAGCGTGCTCTTACAGCATTTGATTAAATCAGGAGGAATCCCATCACTGCCTGGTGCTTTGCCAGAGGCCAAGCTATCAATGGCCTTGCTGAGTTCCTCTAATGTTGGTTTGGCATCCAGCTCCTCCATAGTTGGCAGACTGTTGACACCATTAAGGGCTGCAGGCGTGACGGTATTGTCTCTAGCGTAAAGCTCAGAGTAGTGCTCGACCCACCTCTCCATCTGCTTACCCTTATCGGTTAGCTTCTCTCCGCTGATGGTTTTTAGCGGTGCTGTCTTACTTTTATGGGGGCCAAGTGCTTTCTTTATACCGTCATACATTTGTCTAATGTTGCCTGTTTGCGCTGCGATCTGGATGCTCTCACTGAGCTGGAGCCAATAGTCATTTGCAAAGCGTCGAGCAGTTTGTTGAACTTTGCTTCTCGTAGCCCTCAGGATCTGTAGGGTTCTGGCACTCGGTGAACGTTTGTATTCATTCATAGCACTGCGCTTAGCTTCAATGACAGGTGCCATCACATCTGATGAAGCATCAAACCAGTCATTTGACTTTGCTGTTTTCTTACCAAAGGTGGCAAGTGCAGTACTTTGAATGGTGTTCCGTAGATGCTCCCAGTTCTCTGTAATAGTATCACCATGCTGAGGGCTACTGAGCACTTTCTCGAAGGTCGCAGTGAATTGAGCGATCATGAAAGGGTCTGACATCTTGCTGGTATCAATGCGTGGTTTCCCTTCATGTCTGACACGATAGAGTTTTCTTGGTTGTGCTCTGATTTTGCAGCAAACCAAGGAGTGATCTGTATCACAGTCTGCACTATGGTACGAGCGCGTGGAGAGCACAGACCTGAGGAGTGGCCTTCTGACGAGAATCAGGTCAAGTTGGTGCCAGTGCTTGGATCGTGGGTGTCTCCATGACACCTTATGCTGGGGTTTTGTCTGAAAGTAGGTGTTGGTCACGCAGAGGTCATGGTGGACGCACAACTCTAAGAGCCGTTGTCCATTTTCATTCATCTTACCAATACCAAACCTGCCCAGACATGAAGGCCATGAAACATTATCGGCACCCACTCTAGCGTTAAAGTCACCAAGGAGAACAAGCTGTTCTTGTATAGGTATGCTTTTGATGACTGCTGTTAGATTCTCGTAGAACTCATCTTTAGCTTCTGAGGCAGAGTACAGAGTAGGAGCATACACACTGACAAGGGTGATGGGACCTGTGCTAGTTTGCAGGCGGAGCGTTAACAGGCGTTCTGATCCATTCTCGCCTGGTTCAACCATTTTAGTTAGCGATTTTTTTACCGCAAAACCTACTCCGTGTTCTCTAGCTTTATTAAGATCTTTCCCTTGCCAATAAAATGTGTAGTCCTTCTCGCTCACCGTTCCAGAGCCCGCCAGGCGCGTTTCCTGAAGTGCAGCTATATCCACCTCCAGACTAGCCAGCTTATAATGGGTACAAACTGACTTGACTTCTTGAGTTAGGGAAGGAAACTGGTCACCCCAACTCTCGATGCTGGACCTTCTACAGTGAAATCTCTAACACTTCCTTTCCCTACGGCAGTATCTGCTATGGAACGGCCTTTACCTTTTTTTTTTTTAAACAGATGCTGACTAATGACAACCAATAAATGTTAAACTATGTTATTTTTTTCCTTTCCCGCTTCTTATGGAGCATGGGGCAACATTTGCAGTGAGCACTCTTTGCAGGAATTATGTGCCAAAGTATTTTATGTGCTCTTGTAGGGTGGTTTCAGTAGCAATTGGTTTCACACAATCACATGCACAATCTCACTATAATACAATTTATTTCAGATGTGCTTCACTTGATCAGAAAGTAACACCACACACTTTTTCCTCAATTATTATTTCACTGAAAATTTAACCAAACAAAGGTTACAGTGCCGAGCAATAACATCACGTTGGCCCAAAAAGAGGTGTTCTAAGTGATCATCTGTTAAATTTCATATCTTTATAGTGATTGTGGTTGTAGAATAGAAGGATCATCATTAACATTTACAATGCAATATATGAATTTGAAATAGTGTGATATAAACAAATGTTACTTAAAAGTCACATTTCATGAACAAAAATAATCTGAATTCCAAGAAAAAGTGAAAATTTCTGTAAGAATCATATCTGTGTTTCAGAACTGGTGAACCAAGTGTGTTTACATATCACATGGTGCCGTTCCTTTAACTGGTAAACAGAGATATCCACCATCCTTTGTCAGTATCATGTGTACCACATTGTGGATGCTATTAATATGAACATTTCGTGGTAACAGGTCTCTACGCAGTGTATGAATGGAATATGAAAGATAATTTGCCTCCCAATTCTACCATCACTTGGGACTTTTACATTGAAAACAACATGACAACTGCTAGTATAGAGTCTTTCAAGGTGGCGCAGAAGGTAGATTTGGATGAAGCTGATGAAGGGGACATAAAAAATGTGCTTGACTGGCACACCCAAGAATTAACAAATGAAGACTAGCTGGAATTAGAAAAAGAAAGGTAGCAGGAAGAAGTACAGGGTACCCCCAATCAGCCTCAGCATCGAAAACGTCGGATAGTAATGCGACCAGAACAGGTTTTAAACCATATTTCAGCAGTGTTTGCCATTTTTTGAAGAAGATAATCAAAACATAAATCAGTTCCTTGGTAGTGCAGCAGAAGAAACGGACTTTCTTTCTACTACTAACTACTGCATTTGTCTTTTGGCGAGAACTGATTTCATGGAGCTTTTTGTGAAGTATAATAAACTGCATATTTGTGAAAGTGTGAAGGAGGTGTTAGTCAGCTCACTGCAGTTATGCTGATTCGTGTTGTGTGACTACCCCTAGAGTCTACTTTGGCCACGGAGACCTTCTCAGGCATATTTTTAATAAAACGACATGCATCAGTCATATTGTATGGCTCTGACAAAGGAGAACAACAAAGACAACAACTTAAAAGCTACAGACTTTCATAAATGGGTGCTTGGTAGAATAGAAGGATTAAAATGGTATGACAAGGTTACCAACGTGGAACTGATGACAAGAACCAGTGGAACAAGAGATGGGAAGAAGACGACGGCGATGTATAGGACACACACTGAGGAAACCTGTTGATAGCATGACAAGGCAGTCCTTGTTCTGGAACCCCCAGGGCAAGAGAGGCAGAGGTAGACCAAGAAGCACATGGAGAAGAGAGCTGGAAACAGAAGTGAAAATGATGAGGAGAACATGGAAAGAACTTGAGATGATGGCACGTGACAGGAGGTCTTGACATGTGTTTGTTGGAAGGCCTATGCTCCTTTGGGAGTGGAGGGTTATGAATGAATATGAATGAATAATTATGTAATTAACAAGTGGATATGGTATTAACGGACATGGCTGTCACATTTAAAAACAAAACACGCAACAACGGTCGTAAATCAATGCGCTTCGATAACACATCTCCCTACATTATACTCCTTCCAATGAGAAAACACGACTACAGCTATGAGGTCTCCAGGAACTCATCCCTAGCATAAAATGCAACTTACTTACTTAGTCGTTCCCCTTCTACCGTGAGGTGTAGAGGTTTGGAAGAGAGAGCGCCAGACCATCCTATCGGCTGTCTTCCTTCTGGCCTGGTTCCATTCTAGTCCTCGGTCCTTCAAAGATTGTCTAATGTTGTCCTCCCAGCGGACTCTGGGTTGTCCTGGGGGTCTGGATCCCTAGCTCTTTGTTTCCCAAGCTTGTCGTGGTAGCCGATCTTCTCCCATTCCGCAGACATGGCCAAACCATCTTAGTTGGGACTGTTCTACTTGGGTCTGCAGGGGGTGGGATTTAAGGCCTTGACGTATCGTCTGGTTGCGTACCATGTCTATTCTTGTTACTTCAACCACCTTCCTCAGATACCTCATTTCTGAGGTTTGGATCTGGCTTTTGTGGGTTGTAGTCATTGCCCATGACTCGCATCCATATGTCAAGACTGGGACATAGGAGGAGCGGTATACAGCCATCTTCGTTTTCTTACCAACCTCTGCCTTGTTGAGGAATCCTCGGTTTATGGCCTGAAAAAGTCTCCCAGCTGCTGCTTTTCGAGTGGCCAACTCTTCTTTGATGCCTCCCTTTCGGTCTATAATAGCTCCGAGGTATTTAAAGTGGTCGACCTGCTCCAGGACCTGTTCTCCCAGCTTAATCTGATGTCTTCTTTCTTCTCGTGATATCACCATGGATTTTGTTTTAGAGCTGCTTATGACCATCCCTCTCTTCTCCAGCTCTTCCTTCCAGACTTGCAGGTTGGATTGGAGATGTGCCTCTGATTTAGCTATCAGGGCAACATCATCAGCAAATGCCAGCTCTGAAATACAGACCTGTCTCATCTTCCAGTACCCCACTGAATACTTTCTTGTTCTCTCCTTACATGCCTTAATGACATCGTCCATGAGGAGTATGAAAAGGTAAGGTGACAGGATATCACCTTGTCTTACACCAGTGGTGGTCCTGAACTCTTTTGACTTATGGTTTGCTGTCCTCACATAATTTCTGCAAGACTTGTAGAAGCTCTGTATAGCATGAATCAGAGGTGCTGGAATGTTCTTCCTTGCCAAACAGTCCCAAAGTTTGCTCCAGGGGACCCTGTCAAACGCCTTTTCCAGATCTATGAAACAAAGATGGATCTCACTCTTATACTCAAGGGCCTTTTCACTCAGCATATAAAATGCAACTGCGCAGTACTAATACAATATTCTGGCACTATAGATTAGCTCCCTTTATCATAAATGCTTAGGGGAAAAAATGTGATCTTTTAAGCTGCAAAAAAAGTAAGCAATCTCTAATGCTTTTAATACGGCTCCCAAGATGGGATTTTACTCAGCTATCCTCTCAAAACTTTTTTTTTGTTGATTGCCATTACTGATCACTATGTAAATGGGGAACATGTATCAGCAGTTCTGACATCGTGACATAACTGTTGGCACTTTTGGTTTTTAGCTCCCCCATGCATTGTTGAGCCCCGCCCCATGCAGTTCCCGGGGGGTCTGTGAAGAGACAAAGAAAGAACAGGACTACTGCACCCTCAGGCACGTCGTATAAGGTGACTAATATGAGGTTGTGCCTGGTGTTGGCAGCATCATCATATAAAATAAATAGCTATAGAAACCACCACTACAAAAGCATGTGAATGCTTGGCCCAGTCTTCCTGCAGCAGTGGTGGTGGCTCCATGCTCTGTAAGAAGCACAACGGACAATGATGATGCAAAGTTAACTTCTGCCCTCCCATTACAGTACGGTTAATTATTATATGTTAATGGCTGTTGAATCCTGTAGCATGGACATGATCAGAGTCACAGAAGTATGAACTTTACTGCACATATGAACCGCAGATTTTTTGTTGTTGTTTAACTAGGGCTGCTGAGCTCATCGCTCTTTTTGCAGCCAATACCAAGTTGAAGACTCCTCGGTATTATCTACACCAGTGGTTCCCAAAGTGGGCGGTACCACCCCCCTTGGGGTGTTGGAAGGATCCAAGGGAGCGATACGGAAAAAAGGGGCCAGAGGGGGGCGTACAGTAGCCAGGGGTGGTTCAGGATTTGGCAGGCTAAATTCAGTACGTGCGGGGGAGAAAGGAATTGTGGATTTGAGAGACAACATCAGTGAGGCGGGGACGATGTGGATGGTTGTATTGTCACATAATTTTTGTGTCGCTTTCTTGTCCACTATGGCTGTATTCTGTGACCGTTGTTGTACTGACTAATTACGTGCTTTTCAGTGGTCGGCATCTTTTTCTTTCTCAGCTATGTAGCAGATATTTTGTATCTTCAAACATTCTTACACTCCTCTCAGTGTTAAGTTGTCATGCCTGTTTGGTTACCCGTTCCTCCCTGCTGGGAAAGCCGACAATCATGCTGGTTAATCTCAGCTGTGGCAGACATCGACTACAGATTAACAATAAAATCGCTCCAGCGACTTTAGTTAAGCATTGATAAGGCGTGTCGGGCGATAAATTAAATTCGTCTGTGGACAGATTACAGACACGCACTGATCAGTAGGACACACCTGAGCGGAAATGTTGTAATAGTCTGGGCAGATGTAAGAAGTTATTTGAAAACATTGCAGAGAGAGGATTGGATGTTTTCATTCCATATATGGGAGACGTGACCTTTTGCATCACGCACAGAATTTTTCCTACATGGAAATAGAACACATGAAAAAAAGGCATTGGGCTAAGTGCCTTAACCTACATTTTACATTCTATTTTTTCATTACTAACATGTGAATATATATATATATATATATATATATATATATATATATATATATATATATATATATATATATATATATATATATATATATATATATATATATATATATATATTGCCATGTGAATATTAATATGTGAAAATTGCTAGTGCATGTCCAAGTCATTTGAGGCTGGCAACCTCAGCATGTAGAATGATGATTTCATGAACCACCACTGCAAGGGCTGGTGACTGCTTTATTGCTAGTTTCTTAAAGAGAACAGAAAGCATACGTAGTCCCAAGTTCCATATGGAGCAGGGAGGGAAAGATGAAAGAAATGATGTACATTCTAATTATAATATCTACATCTGCACACCAGTGTAAATGTCTATGAAAACATATTCACTTTAAAATTAATGAAAGTTTTCAAGTTTTTTAACCAGTGTAGATGTAACTGAAAATTTTTCAGCCAGTGTAGATGTAAATGTAAACATATTTTATCTATTCTATTAACCTTTTCATTTGAATGTAGAGTAAATATAAAGCTATTCAATTTAAATGTAAAGAAAGTTTTCTCTCGAGGGATTAAGCTTAATTCTCATCAAGGGTAAATTCTGAGGTAGATGGGAAAGTGGAATAGGAAGAAGGGGACACTGACACTTCTGGGAACGTGCTGCGCCCTACAACCTTGACCAGCGACGAGCGTGATCAGCAATCCAGCCTACTAAGAACCAAACCATCAGAAGGAGCAGAATCGTCACTGACAGCTAAGTAACACAAAAGCTGCCAAGTGACCTCCTTTACAAACTTCCTTTACATCACAACAGTGATGATAATTTTCCTGATAAATAATTATTCATTTTTTAAAACCTTGTTAAAACCTAAATGATTATTAAATCTGTTATTTGTAAATATACAAATTTAACGTCAATTTAGTCATTTTGAATGTACTGCATGTTTGTCTCAGTCAATTTACTAATTACACTCTAAACAGAGCTATACCATAATAAGAAGAATTACACTGAGTAAATCAAGGTGGGGGCTTGAACGAGCTGAAATTAATAATTGCTTAATTCTTCATAAAAGGCGGCAGATCAGATATAAGTTAACAACTGCCCTGTCCAAAGCAGCATTGTTCTTGACTTCTGAAATATCTTATGAATACGACCTTGAGATAGAAGCATCATTATCCTTCTATCGACAACTCTGCCATGCTACCAAGAGTAATTGTTACGTGCAGTCTTTGATATCTTACAATATTATACATTGGTATACTTGTTATGTTCGCAAATATTTTGTAAACAAAATAGTGCTTAAGGAAAAGTCATTATTGAGTTACTTCCCTTGAAAGTTGTGTCGGCTCTTTCGATCGAACTCCGCGGATAAATCCAGTTTTCTGCGATTTATTCTTTGTTTGGGTAGTAATAGATTGTTCTTGCTTCATAATATCTATGGCCTGAATTTATGTGTATTGTTTGTCTGAGTAGGACGAGTCTGTCTTATATCTGTATATCTTTACATATCTAAGTCGAACTATATGTTCTGTTGTCTCTAGGGAGGTCAAAGGCTATTCGGCGGATGTGTCGCTAGAGTGTGGTGTGATTTGGCTTCGTCCTGATAGGGACTGTGTTTTCTATGTCGGCTTGTCGCCGGGGAAAAAGTGATCTCAGTATTTGTGGGGAAAGTGATAGTCGTCTAGACCTATCATGTATACTTTACCCAGTGTTTATTCGTATTGCCAAGGAATGGCAGAATCATATTTCTGATACCAAGGTAATAAAAGATACTCTTATGAACTCTCGTACGAAGCCACCATTTTCGATAGGTACGATTTGAATGTCTAAGAGAATATATTTGACTCGATGAAAACGACTTCGATTCCTAGCAGCACTATACCCTGTAGAATGCAGTCAATTGTTCATGACCAAATCTACAGAGCAATGAAAGATTTAATGAATGACTAACTTTAGGACAGATTCATTATCTGTATCCAAACGTGAGTGACAGCTCACGAGTGAAGCCATCTTGGAACCAAAACATGTAGTGACTTTCAAGAAGAGAAAAGGGATGCCCGTATTATCGCTTGATTAGTCCAGAGATCACTGCTACACATGAGAACCCATTGCTAGCGGTTCAATATTATTTATATGGAAAAATATGTGCTGAACATTATGTTGGAGAATCGTCGCTAGACGAGATTAGGTCTAGAAGCCATCTGAAATATTATTTATAAGCTGACGTGCTCAGTCAGTGAAGTCAGTTGATACATATGTATGGGCGATACTGAGTGCTTGGCTACTGACAGTCCATTATACAATTATTCTACATGAGTGCCCATGTAACATTGCAAGACCATTTATCCACTGTACTATGATGTATTATGCCAACCTGTGATTTGTCACTATCTGTGCTGTCGAGTGTATACGTCCAATTAAACTGTAGAAAGGTACACAGTCGTTGGTGTCGATGACTTCCAGCCATACATGAGTGTGAGAAAAGAACATTTGTCAACACCACGAACCCTTATTATCATTCGCACATTATACACTCAATCCATGTCTACACACCACTGCGTAGGTCAAGTTGACATTCCATACACTACAGTGGAGCAAACAACACCATAGAGATCTTATCAACTGATGATGATGATGTCTGCTTCCATCCACTTATATGTATCTTTTGGTGGATATCACTAACTGGAATAAATTTATGGCAAGTAATGAGAAAATTCAATTTTGATACCAACATCATAGATATCATTGAAGCACTATACAAGGACGCAAGCAGTGCTGTTTTTGCAAGCAACGACATTGGAGAATTTTTCAAAACAACTGTAGGAGTTCGGCAGGGATGTATCCTGTCCCCAGTGCTCTTTAATATTTATCTAGAACATATTATGCAAGAGGCTCTCTACGATTATAAATCAACCATATCGATTGGAGGCCGACCTCTGTGCAACCTACGTTTTGCTGATGATATTGATCTGATAGCTGGATCAGAATCAGAACTTCAAGACCTTACCTCTAGACTGGAGAAAGTAACAAGAACGTATGGGATGGAAATTAATATAGAAAAAAGCAAGATATTGGTGAATAGCCATAAGAAACATGTTCCGACCAACATTACGTTAAATGGGCAAACGTTAGAAGAAGTTAACACCTTTAAATATCTCGGGTCCACTATATGCAGTGATGGAAGATCAATTAAAGAAATCAAGACAAGACTTGAGATGGCCTCAGCTGCCATGACAAGGTTGAATGTGATCTGGAAAAGTAACATCAGTTTTCCTGTGAAGATCAAATTATACAAATCACTTGTATTATCTATTCTCTTGTATGGGTGTGAGAGCTGGACACTCACTGCAGATACGGAGCGAAGGATTCAGGCTTTCGAGCATAAATGTTATAGAAGAATTTTGCGCATTTGCTATAAAGAGCACAAAACAAATGTCTATGTTAGGGAGAAGATAAACACCTATGCAGGCCACCAAGAACCACTTTTGTCAACAGTGAAACGTCGAAAGCTTGCCTGGTTTGGGCATGTAACTTGTCATGACTCCCTTTCGAAAACGATCCTTCAGGGAACAGTCGAAGGTAAACGGAGAAGAGGAAGGCAGAGAAAATCCTGGGCTGATAACATCAAAGAATGGGCAGGACACGGTTTTTCCACACTTGTACGCATTGCTGAGGATAGAGAGCAGTGGAGGACCCTGTCTGCTGATGCTTCCACCATGGCACCCCTACGACCCATGACGGGTTACGGGCTGAGATGATGATGATAGTATGTTAGTTTCTATGTCAGCGGGTTGTGTTTAAGGTTGGGCGGCGTCCTCACAACAGTATATCCCACGTCATAGAGGGTCCGTTGTGGGCGTTTTCTATAGGTGCAATTTTCTTGATTGAAAATTTGCTGCGACAACTGTTGCTTTTGTGTTAGCTGTGAAGACTGTAATTATTGTTATTTTTGTAATATTTCTTTGTTCTTTAGTTTTGTTTTGATTTGTTTGTAATTTGTTGGTCTAACCTTTTCTATCTTTCAGTTCTATTCACAATTTATATTCATATACTGTGACGTCATTTGTGTTGTTATTCTTTGCAGATTCAGTGATTATTTTCATTGATTTCCCTATTTGATTTATTTTGATTTCTGCAAACGTTCTTGTATTGTCAGTCCTATTTGTACTTTATGTATTCTGTTGGTTGACATATGTTTTATATAGGTATATTTCATAAGACACAATTGCCTGTGCACTGCACTTGGATTATGGTATAAACCAGTACCTGATTATTATTACTGTTATACAAGACCTTATTAAGGCTTGTGACCCACAGATATTGGGATAGTATACTGATTAATCAAGTCATTAAGAACTTGTGGTATTATTATTATTTCAGGTGATTAGTATTATTGTTAGACACCATGTCTACATTAGAATACTTCATTATACAAGGGAAAGCCCTTGATAAAACTGGTCAACAATTAGAACAATGGGCTGTTGCTCAATATGACAAAGCATTAGCTGCAGAAGAGAAAAAAGCTGCTGCAGAAGAGAGAAAAGCTATGGCGGAAGAGAAAAGATTAGAAAGAGAAGCTGAGGCTGCTGCTGAACAAAAGAAAATTGCAGATGCAGGTGGAGGAAAGGAGATTTGAAGCTGAACAAAAAAAATTAGAAAGAGAAGCTGCTGCGGAACAAAAAAGATTAGACAGTGAAGCTGAACAAAAAAGATTAGACAGGGAAGCTGAACAAAAAAGATTAGACAGTGAAGCTGAACAAAAAAGATTAGACAGGGAAGCTGAACAAAAAAGATTAGACAGAGAGGCTGAAGAAAAAAAAGCAATAAGAGAACATGAATTTGAGTTGGAGAAATTAAGATTGACAAGTATGAGTAATGTTAATCAGGCATCTAGTGGTAATGGTAAACCTTCTACTTACAAGGTTAAGGTTCCACCGTTCAATCAGTCCAGTGACGATATTACATTCTGGCTGGATAGATTTGAACGTTCTTGTCGTACACATAATGTGGATAAATCACAATACGCTAATCAATTATCAGAAAACTTGAAAGGTGAATCTTTGACTAGATTATGCCTTGTAGGAGAAGCAGATAAGGATAATTATGATGTCATTAGGGCGGCTTTGATAAAAAAATATCAGCTAAGTGAGGAAGGCTATCGCCTTTTATTTAAAACGATGGTGCCTGAGACGGGTGTAGAATTCTCAGAATTCACTGCAAAGGCACGTCTCACAGTTAATCGTTGGATTGAGCTTTCCAAAACAGAAAAAACGTATGAAGGACTTATGGATTTGTTGCTCAGAGATAAGATTATGTCATGTGTGAACAAACCTTTCTGATGCGTGATGCCATATGATGATGGATGGCATCCGCATGTCTGGTTTTGTGTAGTGTGTAGATGTGTTCAGTCAAAACAATGTTCATGCAACAATAACAGGGCAATCCACATAGGACGTCAGTAAACTCACGACGTATAAAGTCAATGAGTCTTGAAACAGCCGTTGACGTTTTTCTTCATTATTTATCAAAACAATGGCAACAAAAACAGGGGACGCCACATAGGACAAAATGGTATAAAGTCAATGAACGTCTGGGAAAACAACGTTTTTCTTGTGTAGACGCCACAGTGACAAACAGTCATGTGTATCACAGCAAAACATTCAATACATTCAATACAGCAATAGACGGTAGACAGCATTACAATGATGAGTCAGATGCATGTTATATTTCATAGTGCTGTAAATGTAGTCAGGTGAAAAACTCCATCCTTTTCTATAACAGCCAGGAGATAACCAGATGTATGAGATCAGTTCACCCTCCTTAGTTTGACTTCAGCAAGACAGACACGTCTGCCGAAGTATAAATAATGTCCTCAAAAATATCCTCTAGATAATAAAGGTTTTCCAAACCTAGTTCATTTAACAAAGTAGCAAGTAATGGTCCTTGGTACCTGCATCAACCGATGCAGTACAATGCAGCGACATGTGAGCTGGGAAAGAACATCTCGTGACGACGACTTTCGGAGACAGGCTATGAATCGAAATCGCTCACGACCCAAAATCGATAGAGTTAATGAAAAAGTCAATTTACCTTGCTTTCATGAAATACACAGAAATATCACGCCTCCCGACATGTGGGAAAACACTAGAGGTATTATCTCGACTAAACGAAATATCCATAAGAGGACTACACATCCCTGACAGAACAAAAATAGCGGAGATCCCCTCTTCAACGAGGCATCTCTTTCGCCATTTCAAATCGCTCACCCCCACTAGTGGTGGGCGGAAACCGATCGACCAAACAACAAGACAAGTCATGCGCAGTCCAGCGCAAAAATGACCACAGCTCAAAAGTTAACTGCATTCGATACTAACGCGAGAAGACAAATGCTTACCGAGAAAAGTGACTATAGATTTCAAGCAGTTGTTGCCCTTGCGTTATAAAACAGATATTGAAATAAAACGATGTTGCGAGAATTTATCACGCAACATATCACCACCTCCTCCCGATAAAAAAAAAAATGTGGAACATATTTTTTTTTCAATATCAAAGAGCAAGCGATAAGCGGCTCAAGACGCACGAATTATGCGCTGATAATTAATTAAATTGCCAAACAATAGGCTAATTATAGAGTGTCTGGTGAGGATATACCTCAACAGAAAAATAAATATGTCTCAAAAAATATTCACATCGGGGAGGTGTCACCAACACACATCACGTTAGCATGTAAACACAATATACGTATGCAAGTTACTATAATCATCATTAAACAGCATACTCTAATATTGTCTTTAAAAATGGATGTACAAATCTGATAGGAAAATTTAAATAGTACATTCTTTGACATGTAATGACATAAGTACATAGCAAAGTTAAACTACATGACGATCCAGGACATATGCTCTGGTATTCCGAGGGTAAGTACACAATCTAGAACTCGTAAGGTAAGTCCTCAGCTCAACAATGACATTCTGAGAAAGTACAAGCAATATAATGCTAATTAATAACTAATATGCTTCATAAGGTACAATACATTATTAATAATTGTGGCTGTTTAGTAAACTAACGGCCCTTATATTAACTACTCAGTCCTCCTCTATCATTTAAAAAAAAAACGAACAGAAGAAGATGACAACAAAGCACGATAGTGTGTACATATAGAGTAAGTACAGATGTGCTAATCTATTGTAGAAATATAGGTGTGTTATGACTCTGTAATATATAGAAATATAGGACAGAAGTATTAGTTGGAGTCATGTGGGCATCTAGACAAAATGTCAGCCATCACATTATCCGCACCACGGATAGCTCGTACCGTGAAGTGAAAAGGTTGAAGAGCTATAGCATATCGAGTGGATCTCGAACTCTTCAAATTCTTAGTCTGAATAGCTGTAAGAGCTTTCTGATCAGTCTCTAGAATGAAATGTGCGCCCAGGAGGAATCTTTGTAGTTTTAGAATTGACCAAACCATCGCTAACAACTCACGGTCTAAAACCGAGTAGTTCCTCTCTGCCGCATTTAGTTTTCTAGAAATGTACATAACAGGATGCAGAGTATTTGCATATTCTTGCATCAGTGCTGCTCCAATCCCAGTGGATGAAGCATCACTCCGAAGAACAAAAGTCCTATCAAGAGTAGGTAAAATCTTAAGATGGGAGGAGAAGAAAATATATTCTTGATTTGGTCTAGTGAAGATTGGCATTCTTCAGACCAACGGACCAGATTAGGCGAACCTTTCTTCAACAATGTTGAGAGAGGTGCCATGATCGAAGATAAATTTGGAATAAATCTCCCATAAAATTGAATTAAACCTAAGAGACTCCTAACTTGTTTCTTCGTTTTAGGAACAGAGATGTTCAGTATTTTGGAAGTATTGTGGTCTTCTGTCTTCAAGAGACCATGACCAACACGATGACCCAGGAAAGAGATTTCACCAAAACCAACAAAAGCTTTAGAAGGTTTTGCTGTCAAATTATTCTCACGTAGAGTGGACAGTAAGTCATATAACCCTAAATAGTGATCTTCCCAGGTATCACTGAAGAGACAGATGTCATCTAAGTATGCGATGACATCCGAACGATGTGACAGAATTCGACGCATCATGCGAACGAAAGTGGCAGGGGCGTTCATGAGACCAAAAGGCATAACATTCCATTGAAATAGACCCCTAGGTGTAGAAAAAGCAGTAAGAGGTTTGGCATGCTCTGCTAAAGGCACTTGCCAATAACCTTTAGACAAGTCAAGTTTAGTGAAGAATCTAGAATTAGAAAGTCTAATCAGTAGATCTTCTAACAAAGGCATCGGTTCAGCGTCGAACTTTGTGACCTGATTCAATTTGCGATAATCAACGCAAATTCGTATGTTTCTTATCCTTCTTCGGACAATAACCATGGAAGAAGAATATGGTGAAGTCGATGGTTCAATTATATTTAATTGAATCATTTCATCCAATTCCTTTTCCACTTGCGACTGAAAGTGTATAGGAATAGGATACGGCCTAACCCTAATTGGATTATTGTCGGTAAGAATTATGTCATGTTCTATGACATCTGTGTGTCCAGGAATGTCAGTGAGAACATCCTGAAATGTTTGTAACATCGACGAGACTTGTCGATGTTCGTCACCAGAAAGATTAGGAGAAACAGAAACGTTTTTCCAAGATTCCGTAGAATGTAATGGAACCACTGGAAGGGGAAGGTTGACATCAGAGAAGGTAGCTTCCTCATCCTGAATGACAGACAGGGATGAATAATGACCGTGAGGTGCAGGAGCATCATCCGTTGCCTGGAAAATAGGCAGCAAATAGTCCGGACGTTCGTGAAATTCCGAAAGCATGTTTATGTGGAAAGTTTTATGCTTTCCATCAATATCGACCACATAGTCTAACATCGGAAATCCGAGAGACTATTGCATACGGACCTTTCCATGCAATAAGAAGTCTATTTTCCCTACTGGGGAGTAGGACGAATGCTTTGTCACCTGGACAAAGTTGTCGTAGACATCTATTCTTGTTAGCAAACTGCCTTGCCTTCTCTTTAGCAATTTCTGATGAAGCAGTTGCTAGCTTACATGCCTCAATGATCTTTTGTCTAAGAGCAATGACATACTCATATGAGGATTGAGTTTCATCGCTAATATCATCGGCAGTGATGAGATTGTGTAATAAAGACATAGGGCCGCGTGGACGCGCGCCAAAGACAAGTTCGAAGGGAGAAAATCCTGTGTGTTCATTAGGGACTTCTCTATAGGCAAAGAGAGCCGCGGGTAAAACCCTGTCCCAATCTTGAGGATGATCTTCAGTTATCTTACCAAGCAAAGTCTTGAGCGTTCTATTCAGACGCTCAACTAACCCATTAGACATAGGATGGTAGATACTACTGAGAGATCGTTCAATATGTAAGGTAGACATTACCTGTGACATAGTGTCAGATACGAGTTGAGTGCCATGGTCTGACAATATTTCTCTGGGGAACCCCAAGCGAGAAAATATCAACCAAAGAGCATCTGCGATATCTGTAGTAGATATGCTCTTAAGAGGAATAGCCTCTGGCCAACGTGTGCACATATCGACCACATGTAAGGATAAACTGATGTCCTCTGGCCGACTTGACCTTAAAAGGGCCAATAATATCTATGGCCATTTTCTGAAACGGCCGAATAGGAATGTCAGCAGCCTGGATAGGCGCAGCATGTCGTGGTCCTCTAGATTTGACCTCCTGACATACCTTGCATGATTGGCAGTAAATACGAATGTCCTTATTGACAAAAGGCCAAAAAGAAAGCCGCAAGGACTCTCGACTTCATACGGGCAAAAACCCATATGTCCAGCACATTGCGAGTCATGAGCATGTTGTAATATTTGGACTCTCATGCTCTTGGGAACAAGAATTTGCGAATGTGCCGACGTAGTCGAATCTTGTACCATACGTACAAGTACGCCGTTTCTCATTGCAATCCAAGATTTTCTATTTGTATCCTGATTCGGATCACCTTTCTTCGCAAGAACGAAGAATTTTTTTAAAGAAGGATCTTCTTCTTGCAATTTTATGAAAGAGTCACGAGTAATTACTAAGTGACTATCTTGGCTATCAACTTCATTATCACTATTCAGTGAAGTTTCGGGTTTTTGTAGAGCTTGTGCTCTTGTAACTACTGCATTTGTAGCTTGCATGTTATTATCTTCCCAAGCAGCAATCTGCTGTGGGGTACACTCCCTAACTCCGTGAATACGACCAATAATAAGGTCCGCAATAGGATTAGGTAAGAGACAAGCATGCACATCTCCAGTAAAGAAAGGAGTGGCAATGCGAATTACAGCAGTAGGATATTTTTCTAGAGTGCCGCCAAATGTGACACATTTAATAACCCTTCCTGTAGCACAAGATGGATCTACAAGCGATTGTCTAACACCAATAGTGGTGCATCCGGAATCGAAAAGTAGTGAGACCGGAGTATCATTAACAAGACCCTTATGTAGAATTAAAGAACCCCTCCCGTCATGCGCAACAGCAGCAGGAAGAGCGGGAAGTGGGTGACCACAACTCAAAGTAGTTATGGTACCCGGTTCGAATAAAGTACTGCATTGGGGGCATTTGTTTGCTCTCTCAAAGTCAAAAGCAGAACTAGTGACAGCGTCAAAGTTTTTACTATCAACAACATGATTACAGGCTCCCTCAGTTTCCTGTTGTACAGCATTAGCCTGCTGATATCTCTTTTTTTTGTGTTGAGATCTACCCCGACTATTATTACCTCTGAAGTTATCAGAGTTATTATTATCTCTGCAGTTATTATTGTCTCTATTGTAATTGTTATACTGGTTCGAATTCCAGTTTCCACGATTACTATCATGTTCACATTGATGCGAACATCTATTTGTTTGGTTCTGAGGTCTTCGGCAGGAATAACCTCTATTACCATATCCTCTTTTGAAATGCTTATAATTATTAGGGTGATAGTAACGACCACTATCAGGTTGTCTCCAATTCTTCGAAGAAGAATCACCATGAAATTGGTTTCCATGATTTTGACAGAAATTACCGCTGCCCTTTCTATCAAAATTTTGTTGGGATCTACGAGCAAAGTTTTGACCATACGGAGCTGCCGAAGCAACTGGTAAACCTTCTTTCACCTTAGAGTTACCCATGGTTATGTGTGGGTGCGCAGTTACGTATTGGCAACAGAAATCTTCCATTTCTTTTATTGTTTTAGGTTTACGTTCATGAAGGAAAGCAAGGAAAGACTCACTGACAGACGACATGACTTTGTCTCTAAGTATTAAGTCCATAAGTCCTTCATAAGTTTTTTCCGTCTTAGATAGTTCAACCCATCGTGAGAAAGTAATGCGTATTCTTGCAATAAACTCGGAGAATTCAACTCCATTTTCAGGTAACATGTTTTTAAATTGTATACGATAGCCGTCTTCGTTAAGCTGATATTTCTTTAACAAAGCGGCCCTGACAACCTCATAATTGCTCTTGTCAGGTTCATCCACCATATTTAATATACTTAGAGCTTTACCTGTCAGTATCCCTGATAACTGATAAACATATTTTGCTTTGTCTATGTTATGAGCTGTACATGCTTGTTCAAATCTGTCCAGATAGAACATTATGTCATCACTGGAAGGACTAAATGTTGGTAACTTAATCTTAAAAGTATCATTATTAGCCTTCCCAGAAGATGAACCCTTGTTTGAATCATTACCATTACTCATGCTCGTCAATTTCAATTTCTCCAACTCTAAAGCTAAGAGTTTTTCTTCATGTTCCATTTTTGCTTTCCTCTCATCAGACTCTCTTTGTAACTTCCTTTCTTCAGCTTGAGCCTGCATTTGAAGTCTTTCATTTTCAGCTTCTTTTTCAAGTCTTTTATTTTCAGCTTCTTTTTCAAGTCTTTTATTTTCAGCCTCTTTTTCAAGTCTTTTATTCTCAGCCTCTTTTAGCTTCTAGCTGTAGCTGGAGTTTTCTCTCCTCAGCTTCTGATTCCCTTTTTTGTTTTTCCATTTCCATTTGGAATCTCTTTTCATCCACCTGCATCTGCAGTTTCTTTTGTTCAGCTTCCATATGCAGTTTCTTTTGTTCAGCTTCCATTGCTTTATCATATCGAGCAGTTGCAAATTCTTCTAACTTATCACCAGTCTTCCCAAGCAATTTACCCTGCTCAATAAAGTGCTCAAATGTAGACATGTTGTCTAACACATGAGTCCAAAACCTGAAATAATTAACTAATTTATTTCAAACCTAAGTGTAACAAGTCTTAATTAAGCACTTGTATATTCACATCACATTATATTATCCCAGTCTCTGTGGGAAACAAGTCTTCAATCAAAGAACTTGTATATGAAATATCAGCACTCAATTCTTGATCATAAGTGCACTTCTCATTCAATAGTGCACGACACTATTCATCATTCATTTATCATCAGTATAGTAGTAACAGTGCATTAGCATAGCCCATTAACTAATTACTATAACTGTAAACAATGACTATGTAAACACATGCAGAATGTAAACATTGAAAATGTAAACAATACAAACAATGTAAACAATAACAATGTAAACAATAACAAAGATCAGCAACAATACAAAAACTTTCGCAGAAATCAACTAAAAATAAAGCAGAAATTAATGAAATATCACAAAAAATGTGACGATATCTGCGATAGAATTAAACAAAATACACGACACCACAGTGTATAAACAAAAATGTTGTATGAAACTAAATTATAGACAAGAGTAGGCTAACAAATACAAACAAATCACAACAAAACTAAAGAATGTGAAATAATAACGAAAACAATATTAAAACATGTCATCACAGCTAACATAAATAGCAACAGAAGTCGCTTAGCAAATTCCAGTATCGGAAATTTGCAAACCCTACAGAAAACGCTCACAATAGACGACCTCTATGACGTGGCATAATCTAACGGAGACACCACCCAACCGAGAACCCGCTGAAATATAAACATATAAATATACAAATAACATATAGACATATAATATATAGAATGAGATGATACACAGAAGACTCAGCAGAAGTATAAGGGCACAGTTTACATACAAACAGGCCACTTAACTTATAGGCTTCCAATCGTCGAACAGCAGAAAAAACGGATGTCAATCAACGTCCTAAAGAGCGAAGCTCCAACGATGATGGCACATCTGAACTGCTTCCACTGCTAACACGATGGTACAAGAGCTTCTGAAATACTGTGTGTTGAGTTGTTTCGGCACTTGACCTTCTAATCCAAAAGTAAGTTGATGGAAATCGGTACTTGGCCTTCTTCAGAAAACAACCCGTTTCAACCGGCACTTGACCTTCACAAAAACGACAGCACTGGAACCTTGACAGCAGCAACTTGCTTGACTTGCGTAAAAGATAACAGCAGTCCGAGTTATCCGGCAACATGTAACAACGCTGGGTACTGTCAAATTCTTGTTTCCGTCAAAAAATTGAAATTTTGACTTTTACCGGGCAACGCCGAGTACTTTGAAAATGGTGAAGATGTTGACTGTCTTGAAGAATGTTAATTTCTTGAAGGATGTTGATGAATTCTTGTTGAAAATGAAGTGGGTAAGGAACCCCGTGTTTGCTGGTACCAGAATCAAACCAGCTTATGGCCACCAAATGATGCGTGATGCCATATGATGATGGATGGCATCCGCATGTCTGGTTTTGTGTAGTGTGTAGATGTGTTCAGTCAAAACAATGTTCATGCAACAATAACAGGGCAATCCACATAGGACGTCAGTAAACTCACGACGTATAAAGTCAATGAGTCTTGAAACAGCCGTTGACGTTTTTCTTCATTATTTATTGTGGACGCCACAGTGACAAAATGGTTACGCAAATGTGTAGGCACATCAAACAGTCATTATCACAGCAACATTCAATACAGCAATAGACGGTAGACAGCATTACAATGATGAGTCAGATGCATGTTATATTTCATAGTGCTGTAAATGTAGTCAGGTGGAAAACTCCATCCTTTTCTATAACAGCCAGGAGATAACCAGATGTATGAGATCAGTTCACCCTCCTTAGTTTGACTTCAGCAAGACAGACACGTCTGCCGAAGTATAAATAATGTCCTCAAAAATATCCTCTAGATAATAAAGGTTTTCTAAACCTAGTTCATTTAACAAAGTAGCAAGTAATGGTCCTTGGTACCTGCATCAACCGATGCAGTACAATGCAGCGACATGTGAGCTGGGAAAGAACATCTCGTGACGACGACTTTCGGAGACAGGCTATGAATCGAAATCGCTCACGACCCAAAATCGATAGAGTTAATGAAAAAGTCAATTTACCTTGCTTTCATGAAATACACAGAAATATCACGCCTCCCGACATGTGGGAAAACACTAGAGGTATTATCTCGACTAAACGAAATATCCATAAGAGGACTACACATCCCTGACAGAACAAAAATAGCGGAGATCCCCTCTTCAACGAGGCATCTCTTTCGCCATTTCAAATCGCTCACCCCCACTAGTGGTGGGCGGAAACCGATCGACCAAACAACAAGACAAGTCATGCGCAGTCCAGCGCAAAAATGACCACAGCTCAAAAGTTAACTGCATTCGATACTAACGCGAGAAGACAAATGCTTACCGAGAAAAGTGACTATAGATTTCAAGCAGTTGTTGCCCTTGCGTTATAAAACAGATATTGAAATAAAACGATGTTGCGAGAATTTATCACGCAACACTTTCCTTGAATTTATACATGAGCGTAAACCCAAATCTCTAAAAGAAATGGAAGAATATTGTTCCCAATATGTCACTGCACACCCCGACGTGACTTTTGGCAACACTAAGATTAAGGAGAGTATGCCAGTTGCTTCAGCAACACCATACAATCCCAATTATTCACACAGATTTCAGGGACCTCAAAACAGATTTGATAAAAAAGGTAACCATAATAGTTATCAAAACCAAGGTAACCAATCATTTCAGGGTTCTTCTTCAAAGAACTGGAGACGACCTGATAGCTCTCGACACAGGGGTGGTCATAATTATAGGAATTTCCGTAGAGGAAGTAATTATAGAAACTATCAGGGTTATCCGTCTTGGAGTCAACAAGATCATAATTACAGAGATACTCATTATAATGAATATGATAATGGTAACCAAGGGAACTATGACTCAAACCCAAATAGGGGTTACAATAGAGGTAACAATAACTACAGAGGTGATAATAACCGAGGTAGATCTCAATACAAAAGACATAAACCACATTTTCAGGCAAACTCTGCACAACAAGAGTCCAATGAAGCCTATAAACAGAGTAAAGATAATAATGATGCTAGTAATATGGCATGTGCCGCTTTTGATTTTGGGAGAGCATCTCAGTGCCCCCAATGCAAAACGTTATTTGAGCCAACCACAGTGTCTACTTTAAGCTGTGGCCATCCTCTTCCTGCTCTTCCGGCATCAGTCGCGCATGATGGAAGAGGTTCTCTTGTCTTACATAAGGGTTTAGTGAATAACAATCCAGTCTCTGTGCTATTTGATTCTGGATGCACCACAATTGGTGTTAGGCAGTCACTCGTAGATCCTTCCCGTGCCACTGGACAAGTAGTCAAATGTGTAACATTTGGCGGCACATTAGAGAAATACTCTACTGCTATCATTAGGATTGCTACTCCTTTCTTTACAGGAGATGTACACGCATGTCTTCTTCCGAATCCGATCGCTGACCTCATCATCGGTCGCATTCATGGAGTCAAAGAATGCACTCCGCAACAAATTTCCACGTGGGAAAGGCAAAACATGCAGATTGCTAACGCTGTAGTCACTAGAGCTCAGGCTCTTAATATGCCTCAAACTTCATCTACTGAAGATAATGAAGTGCATAACCAAGATAATCCCTTGGTAATTTCTCGTGACTCGTTTATAAAACAGCAAGAAGATGATCCCACTCTGAAGAAATTCTTCATTCTTGCAACTAAAGGTGATCCGAATAAAGACACAAGTCGTAAATCGTGGATTACAAAGAAGAATGGCGTACTTGTACGTATGGTTCAAGACTCCATTACGTCAAGTCATTCTCAAATCCTGGTTCCCAAGAATTTGAGAGTTAAAATTTTGCAGCACGCTCACGACTCTCAGTGTGCTGGACACATGGGTTTTTCCCGTACTAAGTCAAGAGTCCTTGCGGCTTTCTTTTGGCCATTGGTAAACAAGGACATACGGATTTATTGTCGATCTTGTAAAGTATGTCAGGAAGTTAAATCCAAAGGTCCACGGCATGCTGCACCCATTCAGGCGGCGGACATTCCTATTCGGCCGTTCCAAAAAATGGCTATAGACATTATTGGTCCATTTAAGATCAAGTCTGCCAGAGGACATCAGTTTATCTTGACGTGTGTTGATATGTGCACACGTTGGCCAGAGGCTATTCCTCTGAAGAGCATTACTACTGCTGATATTGCAGATGCTCTTTGGCTTATATTTTCTCGTCTGGGGTTCCCCGGAGAAATATTGTCAGACCATGGCACCCAACTAATATCAGATACCATGTCTCAAGTAATGTCTACTCTGCAGATAGACAGATCTTTAAGTAGTATCTACCATCCAATGTCTAATGGTATGGTCGAACGCCTTAATAGAACACTTAAAAACTTACTGGGGAAGATAACTGAGGATCATCCTCAAGACTGGGACAGAGTTTTACCTGCGGCCCTCTTCGCTTACAGAGAGGTACCCAATGAACATACGGGATTTTCTCCCTTTGAACTCGTCTTTGGCGCGCGTCCGCGTGGCCCTATGTCGTTGCTTCACGATCTCATAACATCTGACAATATTGACGATGACACAAAGTCATCCTACGAATATGTCATCGCGTTGAGACAAAAAATTATCGAAGCATGCAAATTAGCAACTTCTTCTTCTGAATTTGCGAAACAGAAGGCAAGGCAATTTGCCAATAAGAAGAGATGCTTACGACAACTTTGTCCTGGTGACAAAGCATTTGTATTACTACCTTGTAGGGAAAACAGATTACTTATTTCTTGGAAAGGTCCGTACGATATAATATCGAAAATTTCCGATGTCGACTATATTGTCGATATTGATGGGAAGCATAAAACCTTCCACATCAATATGCTTACTGAATTCCATGAACGTCCGGATTATTTGCAACCCATTTTCCAAGCAACGGACAATTCTCCAGTACAACATGGTCATTACTCATCACTGTCCGTGATACAGGATGAGGAAACAAGTTTTTCAGATGTAAATCTTCCTCTTCCAATGATCCCACTTCATTCTAGTGAATCATGGAAGAACGTTACTGTCTCTCCTGATTTGTCTCTAGGAGAACAGCGACAAGTTTCAACTATGTTGCAAACATTTCAGGATGTACTCACTGACAGCCCTGGACAAACGCATGTCATTGAACATGACATTGTTCTAACTGACCACACTCCTATTAGGGTTAGACCTTATCCTATACCTATACATTTTCAAGCACAGGTCAAGAAAGAGTTGGATGAGATGATAGATTTGAAAATAATCGAACCATCCACCTCTGCATATTCTTCGCCGATGGTTATTGTGCGTAAAAAAGACAATAACATACGTCTTTGCGTTGACTATCGAAAATTGAATCAAGTAACGAAGTTCGATGCCGAACCTATGCCTTTACTGGAAGAGCTACTTACTCGACTCTCCAAATCTCATTTTTTCACTAAACTTGATTTGTCTAAAGGATATTGGCAAGTTCCTTTATCTGAACGCGCCAAACCTCTCACGGCTTTTTCAACACCTAGAGGTTTGTTCCAATGGAATTTTATGCCTTTCGGTCTTATGAACGCACCAGCTACATTCGTACGCATGATGCGCCGAATCCTATCTTATCGGTCAGATGTCATTGCATATCTAGACGACATCTGTCTTTTCAGCGATACTTGGGAAGATCACTATTCGGGGTTAGATGAATTGCTGTCTACTTTGCGTGAGCACAACCTGACAGCGAAACCCTCTAAAGCCTATATTGGTTTTAGCGAAATTTCTTTCCTAGGCCACCGAGTTGGTCATGGTTTCCTAAAGACAGAGGACCATAATACTAGTAAGATACTTAACATCTCAATCCCTAAGACTAAAAAAAAACAGGTGAGAAGTCTGTTAGGTCTTATTCAATTTTATGGCAGATTCATTCAGAATCTATCCTCTATCATGGCACCTCTCTCAACACTTCTAAAGAAAGGTTCGCCTAATGTGGTCCACTGGTCTCAGGAATGCCAATGCTCTCTGGATAAGATTAAAACATTGTTTTCAACACCACCTATTTTAGTGCTACCCACTAAAGATAAGACATTCGTTCTTCGTAGTGACGCTTCATCCACTGGGATTGGAGCGGCACTAATGCAAGAGTACTCTGGAACTCTGCATCCTGTAATGTATATTTCCAGAAAACTTAATGCGGCAGAAAGGAATTATTCGGTTTTAGACCGTGAGCTATTAGCTATGGTTTGGTCGATCCTCAAACTACAGAGATTCCTTCTAGGCGCACATTTCATAGTAGAAACTGACCAAAAAGCTCTTACTGCTATACAGAGTAAGAATTTGAAGAGCTCGAGGTCTACTCGATATGCAATTGCTCTTCAACCTTTTCACTTCTCTGTGCGAGCTATTCGTGGATCAGATAATGTGATGGCAGACATTCTGTCAAGATGCCCACATGATTCCACATAACTATTAGGGCTTAGACTTCTTGATATGTCTAGTTCTATAGTAGTCCCTTTTCTATATCATGATAGATACACATTCGTAATTTAATAATATAATGATTGTATCACTACATAGCGGTTCATTGATGTTTATTCACCGCTGTGCTTTGATGATTTTTTCTTCATAAATCATAAATTTAAGATATCTAATACGAAATGATGATATGAATTTTTTTTTAGGCATTGTGTAATTGCCAGAATTGTATTATACTTTGATGACACCTTCCTGGAAAAATATACTTGTAGAGAAATAATTTCTCTCAGTTTATGAGACACATTCTCACCAGTCGCTCGATAAGTCGACTTAGCCTCATATTAGGCGTTATAGGTAGTCCTGATATTTTCATCTGCGCATTATTCATGCGTTGTGAGCCTATTGTACGTTGCTCCTAGATGTATTTCAAAAAAAAAAAAATGTTCCATTTTTTTTTCCCGGGAGGTGTGGTAAGACTGTTACGTGCAGTCTTTGATATCTTACAATATTATACATTGGTATACTTGTTATGTTCGCAAATATTTTGTAAACAAAATAGTGCTTAAGGAAAAGTCATTATTGAGTTACTTCCCTTGAAAGTTGTGTCGGCTCTTTCGATCGAACTCCGCGGATAAATCCAGTTTTCTGCGATTTATTCTTTGTTTGGGTAGTAATAGATTGTTCTTGCTTCAGAATATCTATGGCCTGAATTTATGTGTATTGTTTGTCTGAGTAGGACGAGTCTGTCTTATATCTGTATATCTTTACATATCTAAGTCGAACTATATGTTCTGTTGTCTCTAGGGAGGTCAAAGGCTATTCGGCGGATGTGTCGCTAGAGTGTGGTGTGATTTGGCTTCGTCCTGATAGGGACTGTGTTTTCTATGTCGGCTTGTCGCCGGGGAAAAAGTGATCTCAGTATTTGTGGGGAAAGTGATAGTCGTCTAGACCTATCGTGTATACTTTACCCAGTGTTTATTCGTATTGCCAAGGAATGGCAGAATCATATTTCTGATACCAAGGTAATAAAAGATACTCTTATGAACTCTCGTACGAAGCCACCATTTTCGATAGGTACGATTTGAATGTCTAAGAGAATATATTTGACTCGATGAAAACGACTTCGATTCCTAGCAGCACTATACCCTGTAGAATGCAGTCAATTGTTCATGACCAAATCTACAGAGCAATGAAAGATTTAATGAATGACTAACTTTAGGACAGATTCATTATCTGTATCCAAACGTGAGTGACAGCTCACGAGTGAAGCCATCTTGGAACCAAAACATGTAGTGACTTTCAAGAAGAGAAAAGGGATGCCCGTATTATCGCTTGATTAGTCCAGAGATCACTGCTACACATGAGAACCCATTGCTAGCGGTTCAATATTATTATATGGAAAAATATGTGCTGAACATTATGTTGGAGAATCGTCGCTAGACGAGATTAGGTCTAGAAGCCATCTGAAATATTATTTATAAGCTGACGTGCTCAGTCAGTGAAGTCAGTTGATACATATGTATGGGCGATACTGAGTGCTTGGCTACTGACAGTCCATTATACAATTATTCTACATGAGTGCCCATGTAACATTGCAAGACCATTTATCCACTGTACTATGATGTATTATGCCAACCTGTGATTTGTCACTATCTGTGCTGTCGAGTGTATACGTCCAATTAAACTGTAGAAAGGTACACAGTCGTTGGTGTCGATGACTTCCAGCCATACATGAGTGTGAGAAAAGAACATTTGTCAACACCACGAACCCTTATTATCATTCGCACATTATACACTCAATCCATGTCTACACACCACTGCGTAGGTCAAGTTGACATTCCATACACTACAGTGGAGCAAACAACACCATAGAGATCTTATCAACTGATGATGATGATGTCTGCTTCCATCCACTTATATGTATCTTTTGGTGGATATCACTAACTGGAATAAATAGAGGACTTTATCAGTAATCTTGTGCAAAGGTAGACACCTTTGAAGACCCATATTAGATACTCTTGAGTTTTGGCCACTGTTGGACCACTACTGCAAAGCAGGGGAGGCAATTCTGTAACATATTACTAGGATCATTAAGCAAGACATAGTTTCGTCTATAAGTGCCATTCTGAGCTCAGGTAACCATCGCTGACCATAAATTGTAACCGGGCACTGCTAGAAAAGAAGGTTAACTAAACACCTTTTGTCCATTCCTTCACTCCTGAAGAAAGAGAAACGATCTGTGGTTGGTTCACCAAGATTTAAACAGAAGGTGAAAACCATTCCTAAATAGTGTTTAATGTGAGCTTTGACGTAGGCAAGGTGTGTCTGAGTGTACTTTCCGATGGCAAGGACAAAATTAGATACCTGCTGGTGTTTCAGAAAGTACCAACTTTGCTTTGTTGCGGATTTTATTGTCTCAGTATTTACGGGGGCTAGTGGTAACTAGATATTCGCAGATTGGTAATAAATAAGAGAAAAGGTTCAAGGGAGCAAGTTTTTAACAGTACTTGGCAGTAGAAATCAGTCTTTGAACCTCTGAACCGGGTTCCTACCTTACATTCAGACTTTCATAAATCGACTGGTGCGCTGCATGTTTCCCATCTATTGCAACTTGGCGCTGCCTATGAGCAAAACCAACAAACTTTCTCGGCTTTTCTTGTGAACAGTGGTTTCAAATAAGCGTGTACTGGGTATCAAACTATTTCATCCTGTCGATAAGGTAAGTTTTCATACTTATATTTTTTGTTTGTTTGCACAGAGCTAGCATCAGTTTTACTAACATTAATTATTAATTAAGCAGATGCATTTTGATATAGATTTGCCGTATATTGAATATTTCTGTTCAGTCCATTATATTACATCCTTTTAATTTGTTACTGGGATCTCCACACTTTGTAGTTAGGCCACTGGCTCCCAATTTTTAAATCTTAAGACCTATCAATATAGTGAGTTATTTTATATTTTTTTCATATTAAATAACTATTATTATACTTTATGAAATCATTATTGGGTTACTTCAGTGTTGTTGTGGCTGTTGCTGATTGTGTTTTTTTTCTGATTGTTGAATTTTTCTAATTTATTTATAGCTGTGGTTAAGAAACTTTATAAAAGAGAAGAATAAACTGGTAAGAACATTTGTGTCAACATTTTTGTAAAGCCACTTTTAAATCAGTTTTTGTTGTTTACTTGACGTACATTTTTCTATCTGCAAAATTGTAAAATCAATTCTTTGTTCCAGAATCCAGAACAAATATGGCAAAACAGAACAAACCAAAAAGAAGTGCAGACAATACAGCGTGGAATATCTGAAATATGGATTTATTCCAGCACTAAATAACCAACAACTGCCAATGTGTCCATTATGTGAGAGAGCCTTTTCAAATGAGGCGATGAAACCTTCCAGACTCCTTGAACATTTGAAAAAAATTCACCCTGACAAAACAGACAAAATTTTGACATATTTTCAGTCACTTCGTTAAAACTTTCAGAAACGTAAAACTGTTTGTGGCATGTTTGCCAACACTTCACAACAAAGCTGTGATTGTTTGCGAGCTTCATACAACATTTCATTGCTGATAGCTAAATCTGGAAAGCCTTACATAATCAGAGAAAATTTGATTTTGCCAGCTATAAGGGAGTTTGTGAGTACAGTTATGCATAAGTCACCTGAACAAATAATTAAAGCAATTCCGCTCAGCAATACCTCTGTTCAAAGAATAGATGAAATGGCTGAGAAAGCTGAAAACACATTGTGTAACATACTTAGGACAACAGAATTTGCATTGCAGTTGGATGGGTCAACTTTGCCGGGCAACGAATCTTTGCTTCTTGCATATGTTCGCTTCGTAAAAGATGAAAGCTTGGTTCAAGGGTTGTTATTTGCTTAGTAACTAGTAACTGATACAAAAGGGGAGTCAATATTTTGTGTAGTTGAGCAATTTTTCAAAGAGAAGGATAATCCACTTATTAACATTCTTGCTTGTGCAACAGATGGGGCACCATCAATGATAGGTTGTTACCGCGGGTTTATCCCATTCTTAAAAGAAGCTGTACCTGCTATATTTACAATACACTTTGTATTTCACAGACAACATCTTGTCGCAAAAAAATCTAAGTGATCGGCTTCACAAATTATTAAATACTGTTATCACAGCAATTAACAAAATTAAGTCCCATGCTCTCAATTCTCGACTATTTCGAGAGCTTTGTACTGAGAATGATGAACAGTTTGAACGTTTCCTGGTGCACATAGAAGTCAGGTGGCTCTCAAAAGGAAATTGTCAGAGACGCTTTTATGCTCGTTTTGAAACTGTGGTAGAATTATTCAAAGACTCTCCACGTTCATAGCCAAATTAACACTATTCAAGCGCAATATTGGCCGCCGCAAGTTAATCCAATTTCTCAGCCTCTTAGAGTTGGAAGAGAAAGACAAAATACCAGAGGATAATCTTCAAGTATATTGTGCACACCTAAATGTGCTGCATAAAGACATGTCTCAGAGGTTTCAGGATCTTCTTTTGATTACTATTCCAGACTGGGTAATAAATCCATTCCTGGACACGTGCAGTGAAGAGCTAGGAAGAGTGGAAGAGGAGCTGATAACGCTACAAAATGATGTTGAGCTTAAGCCAATGTTCAAAAAATCATATCAAAAGACTTTTGGTTGCAGAAAGAAATCTCTGAACACTACCCTGTAGTGTGGGGAAAGGTTAAGATGTTCTGTATTGCCTTTCCAACATCGTATTTAATGGAGCACAGTTGTCCAACTTCTTTTGATGCAGAGAAACAGACTGCAGATTACTGAATGTGAAACAAAGTGGAAGGGGGTACACAGGAAGAAACTCATCACGGGTGAATTGGTGCTGTCCTCAGGACATGAAGACGAAAGTTCACACCACAGTGAAGGGGTAGCTCTTATGTTATCTAAAGAAGCACAGAAAGCACTCATTGAATGGGAAGCTGTTGGACCCAGAATAATAACAGCTACTTTCAAAACAGCAAAAAGAAAATTCATGTAAATGTCATCCAATGTTATGCACCAACTAATGACAAAGAAGAGTCTGTGAAAGAAGCATTTTATACTAAACTACAGGAAATTATGGATAAAGTAAAAAGAAGAGACATCACAATTTTGATGGGTGACATGAATGCAAAGATAGGTACTGTCAACACCGGATTTGAAGAAGTCATGGGAAAACATGGGCTAGGAGTAATGAATGAAAATGGAGAACTATTCGCAAACTTCTGTGCTTCAAATCAACTGGCTATAGGAGGAAGCATGTTTCCACATAAGAGAATACACAAGGCAACATGGATATCACCAGACCATAGAACAGAAAATCAGATTGATCATATATGCATAAACAAGAAATTTAGATCATCATTGCAGGATGTAAAGGTATATAGAGGAGCAGATGTGGCATCAGATCACCATCTTCTGATAGCCAAAGTAAAAATGAAACTCAAGAGATATGCAACAATGCAAAATTATAGACAACAGTATAATGTATACTGGAGGACCCTCTAGACCGTCTTGTGGAGTCAGCAGACGGCGGAGGAGAACTACTGACCAAAACAAAACAGAAAAAGAGAAACCCAGAGTGCCACTTGTCATGATGCACTGGAATGCAGAGGGAGTGAACAGCAAGCAGGCTGGATACAGCAAAAAGACAGAGCTGGAAAACATCTTGTATGAGAAGCAAGTCAGTGTTTGCTGTATCCAAGAGACTCACTTGAAAGCAGATCAAACCTTTAAAATAAGGGGCTATCAATGCTTCAGATCCGACAGAAAAGATAGACGAAAAGGAGGAGTACTTACTCTTGTAAGGAATAACATTCCTGCACACGAAAGGAAAACCTTCATGGATGGAGCAGAATATCAGCTGTTGCAGATAAAGGTAGACAAGATGGAAATAGAACTCCTGAACTATTACTGTCCGAACAACAAACCCCTGAGTCTCAGCTCTATACAGGTACCAGCCACCAACTTTATAGCAGTTGGAGACTTTAATAGCCACTCCCAGAGCTGGGGCTATAACCATCTGGATCACAGAGGTGAAGAGGTTGAAACTTGGCAAGATGATCACTCCCTAATCCTAGTCAATAATGCCACAGATACTCCTACCTTCTACTCCAGAGGATGGCACACAACTTCAACACCAGATCTTGCCTTCTCCACACCAGATATAGCTGGATCTATTAGTAGAGAAGTAGGAGACCAACTAGGGGGAAGCGACCATCGCCCAATCTTTCTTACTGTCCAGAGTGCAACTCTCAGTACAGGCCCAGCCATTACAAGATGGAACTACAAAAAAGCCAACTGGGGTTTATTCAGGCATCAGGTGAATACGCTGCTGTCTACCCTCAAGGTACAGAACAGAGACATTAATGAAGTGGTTAAAGACTTCAACAGATGCATACTACAAGCTGCAAAAGAAACCATTCCCAAAGGATGCCGGCGTAACTACATACCATACTGGTCCAGCACACTCCAAGAACGTCAGGAAGCTATGGACAGGGCTAGAAAGGACGCAGAGTCTCAGCCTTCACTTGAAACTCACAACAAATGGAAAAAGGCTGTAGCAGAGTTTCAGAGAACAAAGCTAGAAGAAAAACGGAAAAGCTGGAGAACTAAAACGGCATCGCTGAATATTGAGAAAGACGGCAGGAAACTTTGGAGATTAGTCAAGTCTCTAAATGAAGAGCGTTCCTCACCTAGGCAGACTATCACATCGGATGAAGGTGGCAAACTTTTCAGAGGAAAACAAGCTGCAGACTTGTTTGCTAGAAGATACAGTTCAGAAAGCAACTTACCCATTAACATAGATCATCAGAGAGAGATAAGAAAAGAAATACTGGCAACCATGGGACAAACAGATACTCCTGCCCCAATGAGGGAACCCATCACACTAGGAGAACTACAGAAGGCTATTTCCAAGCTTAAGTTTCAAAAGTCACCCGGCCCAGACAAAATCAGCAACGAAATGCTAGTAAATCTGAGCTCAGCAGCAAAGACAAAACTGCTTGAGATATTCAACCACAGCTGGTTGAAAGGAACGGTACCCCAAGTATGGAGAGAAGCCATCACAATACCCATACTAAAGAAAGGGAAATGTAAGACTGAGGCTGCAAGTTACCGGCCAATCAGTCTCACAAGCTGTGTTGGGAAGACTATGGAGCGAATAGTCAACCACAGATTGAAATGGTATTTAGAGTCTGAGCAGATCCTGGTGCCGGAACAAGCTGGATTTAGAGAATGCTACAGTATAGAAGACCAAGTTACTTACTTGTCTCAAGCAATAGAAGATGCCTTCCAGGAGAAGAAAAAGGTCCTAACGATCTGGGTCGACTTCAAGCAGGCCTTTGACAAGGTGTGGAAAGATGGCCTCATTGCAAAACTTAGGAGAAGTGGAATCCAAGGCAACATGATGAAATGGATCCAGTCATACTTGCATAACAGGAGAACTAGAGTCACTCTTGACGGTCTGCAGAGCAGAAAAGTGTTGCTCCATCAGGGGGTACCTCAAGGAGGAGTAATTTCCCCAACACTCTTCCTTGTTTACATCAATGACCTGGTGAAAGATCTCCCTGCAGGAGTTAAAGCTGCCTTATATGCAGATGACCTAGTACTCTGGTGCGCTGATGAAAACGTCACCACAGCAAATTATAGAATGCAGCGGGCAGCAGACATGCTAGTGTCATGGGCAGAGAAATGGCTTATCACAATAAACACAGACAAAACCTCCACAACACTGTTCTCCCTCGCCCCCAAGGACAAATCAGCTAACATACACCTAGGGACAACCGTGATCAAGGAAGAAAGCTACCCCACCTATCTTGGGGTGACATTTGACCAAAGGCTTACATGGAATAAGCATATTGAAAATGCAGAAGGAAAGGCCCGAAGACGACTAGGCATACTCAGAAAATTAGCAGGTACCAACTGGGGAGCAAATGAACGAAATCTAAAGAAGATTTATAATGGAGTAATAAGACCACACTTAGAGTTTAGCTCAGCAGCATGGTCATCAGCTGCTAACTCACATCTGCAGTCTTTGGACAAGGTGCAAAATCAAGCTCTCAGGCTCATCACAGGAGCCATGAAAACTACACCAATAACAGAGATGCAGAAGGTTGCTGGATTACAGACATTGTCCCATAGAAGAGACACAAAAACCATGATCCAGATGGAAAAGTACAACAGTATGCAAATGCACCCAATGAAGGCAAGACTAGATGATCTGGCATTGGGACGTCTAAAGCGTAGCAGCTTTGTGCATCGGGGGAAAAGACTTATAAGACAGCATCAAGAAGACCTATCCATGAAGACAACACCACTGAAGCCCACCCTATACCCTGTACCATGGGAGCAGTCCAGCAGTGCCCTCCAAATTAATACATCAGTCAGTGGTCTCACAAGTGGATGTGAGTATAATGATCTGCAAAAATGAACTGCTACATTGAGTATGATCCAAGAAAGCTATCCCGATCAATCATGGATACATGCCTATACAGATGGATCAGCAACTAATGCTGTTAGGAATGGAGGTGCCGGTATCTTTATCTCATATCCTGACAACCACTATGAGACTAGGCACATTCCCACTGGTAAATTCTGTTCCAACTATACAGCTGAGGTTCAAGCTCTAGAGCAAGCTGCAAATATGATTTATAACACCAACTCTGACTGCCACCAGGTAGTCATCCTCACAGATGCACTGTCTGTCCTGCAAGCTCTCAAGGGTGGTAAACTCCCGCATCTGAGAAATGAACTAAACAAGGTAGCTGCCAAAAAGAGAACCATACTTCAGTGGGTACCATCTCATTGTGGTGTACCCGGAAATGAAAAGGCAGATAAACTTGCAAAAAAGGGAGGAGAATGTGAACAAGAAGATAATGAAGTCACATACTTTGAGAAAAAGAGAGCTATCCAGACTATCAGAAGAGAACAGAACCAACCCAAAGACGACTATCACACTCTCGACCGGCAGGGACAGATAACTATTTTTCGACTCAGGACAGGGCATAACAAACTGAATAAACACATGCACAAGCTACGATTGTCTGCTTCACCACTGTGCACATGTGGATTAAACGAACAAACTGCTGAGCATGTTCTACAGGACTGTCTTCTGTATGACCAGTTAAGAAAGATATACTGGCCCAATGACTCAACACTAAACTCAAAGCTATATGGAGTTAAAGAGGAACTTCAAACAACAGTCGAATTCATCATGAGAACTCGTCTGACGGTGTAATCATCAAAGATGCGATCGCAAGAAGAAGAAGAAGTATAATGTAGGACAGCTAAGAAATCAAGAAACAAGAGACAAATTTGCGGTCACAGTATCCAACAAATTCCAAGTGCTCCAACAGCTGGAAGATGTAGAGAATACAGAAGACTATTGGCAGCAGGTCAAAACTGTATGGAAGGAGACATGTGAAGAAATACTGGGGAAAAGGGAAAGACAACAAAAAGCATGGATAACAACAGAAACCATCAATAAGATAAAAGACAGAAAAAACAAGAAAGCAGAGTTAAACACAAGCAAAACCAAAGTTCCAAAGCCAAGGCTCAAGAAGTGTACACAGAAGCAAACAAAGAAGTAAAAAGAAGTATCAAAAGAGACAAGAGGAAGTATATTGAGGAGTTGGCAAGAGAGGCAGAAGATGCTGCAGCCAAAGGAAATATGAGAGAACTGTATAGCAGCACAAAGAAGCTAACAGGGAAATACAAGCAAACAAGTTGCCTCATAAAAGACAAGAATGGGAAACTGCTCAGCAATATACAAGAGCAAATGAAGAGGTGGACAGAATATTTTGGGGACCTTCTCAATAGACCAGCTCCACAAAACCCGCCGGACATCCAGCCAGCAGAAGAAGAGCTACAAATTAACGGTGAAAGACCAACGAAGGAAGAAATAAAGAAAGCCATAAAGCTTCTAAGAGATGGAAAAGCGTCTGGACCTGATGGCATTCCAGCAGAGGCCATCAAAGCAGATATCGACACGGCTACAGAGATGTTATATAAATTACTTGGTAAAGTCTGGGAGAAGGAAGAGATTCCAGCAGAATGGAAGGAAGGATATCTGGTTAAGTTGCCTAAGAAGGGAAATTTACAAGAGTGCACAAATTATAGAGGAATAATGTTACTATCAGTGCCAGGAAAAGTATTAAACAGGATTATCCTTGAGAGATTAAAAGAGTACATAGACAAGAAACTGAGAGATGAACAAGCAGGTTTTCGACAAAACAGATCATGTACAGACCAGATAGCCACTTTGAGAATAATAGTTGAACAAAGTCTGGAATGGAATTCACCACTATACATCAGATTTGTGGACTACGAAAAGGCATTTGACAGTGTAGACAGAGAATCACTTTGGAAATTGTTGAGGCATTATGGAGTTCCCCTGAAGATCATTAATTTAATAAAGAAAACATATGAAGACATGACATGCAGAGTTCTTCACGAAGGACAGCTTACAGAACCGTTTGGGATAAGAACAGGAGTGCGACAGGGATGCCTCTTGTCTCCATTTCTTTTCTTGCTGGCAATAGATTGGGTTATGAGATCATCGGCAACACACAACAGAAATGGAATCCAGTGGACTCTGACTAAGCAGTTGGATGATCTGGATTTTGCTGATGACTTGGCTCTTCTGTCCCATAGCCATAATCAGATGCAGGACAAATTGAAAACACTCGATGAGAGGTCACAGCAATTGGGTCTGAAAATACACAGGGAAAAGACAAAAATAATGCGAATAAATGCAGGTAATGATAACAGGGTTGAACTTGAAGAAACACCAATACAAGATGTAGAATCATACACATATCTTGGCAGTAATATAGACAAAGTTGGAGGGACAGACAGCAATATCAAAATAAGAATACAAAAGGCAAGAGGAGCTTTCATTGCATTGGGAAATATATGGAGATCAAGAGAAATAGGATCCAACACGAAAATAAGAATCTTCAACTCAAATGTGAAGTCAGTCCTATTGTATGGCTCAGAGACATGGAGAACAACAAAGACAACAACCAAAAAGCTACAGACTTTCATAAATGGGTGCTTGCGTAGAATAGAGGGATTAAAATGGTATGACAAGGTTACCAACGTGGAACTGATGACAAGAACTAGACAAGTGCCAGTGGAACAAGAAATGAGAAGAAGACGATGGCGATGGATAGGACACACACTGAGTAAACCTGTTGATAGCATTACAAGGCAGTCCTTGTTCTGGAACCCCCAGGGCAAGAGAGGCAGAGGAAGACCAAGAAGTACATGGAGAAGAGAGTTGGAAACAGAGGTGAAAATGATGAGGAGAACATGGAAAGAACTTGAGATGATGGCACGTGACAGGAGGACTTGGCATGTGTTTGTTGAAGGCCTATGCTCCTTTGGGAGTGGAGGGTTATGAATGAATGAATACTGCTGTTTGTTATACTGGATTAAGTAATTAAGTTTTTCTTTTTAAATTAAGCTAATAAATAAGCGTATCTGTAGCTTTATATCAGAATGTAATAATAGAGCAATTAGTTGTTACTGTATTGGGGGGGGGGGGTGGAGCCTGGGGACATGCCCTGGGAGCCAAGGGGGCGGTGACCCTATAAAATGTTTGGGAAACACTGATCTACACTGTAGATATAGGTTTTTCCTGTGGCTTTTCTGCCAATACGAAACTAGTTGAGTTGAAGTCCTGAGCTCCAGTTTCTCCAGCTTGGTTCTCCATCACATCTGGTTCTAAGCTAGGAGGAAGAAGAGTGTGGCATACTGTGCATTCTCCACCATCCAAGGGGGCTCTCCAAATATGCAGGGCTAAAATCCTGTACTCTGGTTCTGGACTCTCCCAAGGAATCGTCACATCCTACACAATGCCACTTCTCAGCTCCCCCTACCTATCACTGGGTCCATAGTGAGATCTGCATGCAGACAACCAGGTAAAAGCTAGAGTTGTCTGAGGCTCAACTGACTCCTCCAAGCTTAGTGTGCAAAGCTAGGTTCTCAACACGTTTCACGACAGGAGGAATCCCTGGAAGTGTATGGATGATTTCAAGAGTCAATGAGGGTGTAATTAGCCTCACAGACAGAGGGGTCATATAAAGATTGACTCTAGATATACTTCCATGCATATGGACTGCAGATAACCAATAAACAACTGGCAGGTGTAAGCTGCAGGCTTATTTTGGTTGACTCAATGTAAATGGCTCATATAATCAACAGAACATCGACATACCTAAACTTCACAATGCATTTCCTAACTCTTGTGGCCTACGATTTTAACCACTTTGAAGGAACAGAATGTTCTTGGTTTTGGTTACAAAGATTAATTTTAAAATGTAAAAACAATACAAACCACATGTTTGAACAAGTCAAAACAAACCTGTATCAGAGAAGTAGTCCTCAAAATTGTCTACGCCATTACGAACGTTCCTCTTTTTATAGATTGGCTTGCCAGTTCGCCTAGTAAAGAAAAGATATTTATTTTGAAACTTTATTTTCTTTGTGAATTTTAAAGTAAGTGAAACCGCAGGACACCAAAAAAAAAAAAAAAAAAAAAAAACAACTTTTAAGATGCAAAATAAAGAAATAAGAACCAGGCATGTCTAGTCCATCAAATGAAAGTGTATGTTCTTCACATGGCTGAGACAGAAAATATAAAATAAAATTTACATATATAAATGGTAAAGTGGATGAGTTTGCTGGTGTTTAACTAGGGCTGTTGAGCAAATCGCTCTGTTATGGCCAATAACAAGGTGAAGTATCTTTGGTTTTTATATTATACACCTAGGCTTTTCCTGACATCCCAAAACATGTTGAGTTGGGGGTCATGAGTTTCAGTTCCATTCCAGGTGTTCTATCCTGGCTCGATAATGGATCATCACATCTGGTTTCAAGATAGAAGGGGTAAGGGAAAGTGACATTCTGCACATTCCCTGCCATTCGGGGGATCTCTCCAAAGATACAAAGCTAAAATATTATGTTCTGATTATGGGCTCTCTCTCTCTCTCTCTGCCCCCCCAAAGAATCATCACGCCCTGCACAGAGCCACTTCCCTCTTATCAACCTATGTGAGATAGCTTGCAAAAGGTAAAATAGGTAAAAGCCGAAGTTGTCTGGGGCTCAAGTGCTTAGAGTGCAACATTTGGTTCCCAACATGTTTCACCACAGGGGGGGGTGTGTGTGTGTGTGCGCGCCAAGACACTGGGTCACTCTGGTGAGGCAATTTGATCTCTTAGCATCGGTCAGGAACTCAAAGGTTGCATGTATTCAGAATGCAGCACTTTGGAGTGCTTCATGGTCTTGGTTAGTGGTCTAACCCTGCATTGCACAAAATAGCAATGTGAATTCCTTTGCATCCCTCGAAGTAAGACTACATTATCTGCCTCCCAGCTCATTGTGGAGCATAGGCCTTCATTAATTCATCTCAAGCTTCCCCCCCCAATCCTGTGCCATCCATTACTTGCTCCATTGTTATACTCGTCCACTTTTAATCTGTTAAGGACAACCCTTCTTAATATCTTCCCTGACACTGATAGTAATATGATTATTCCTTTGCAAGTTTTACATGAACAATAAATTTGTACATGCTGTTGCCCATTGGCAACTTGATCAGATATCCTTACTTCCAGACTGCTAGCAATTTTATAATATATCTGCAGATGTTTCTATGTGTACTATGATGATCAGGTTTCTATGTCTACTTTGATGATCTCTACTAGAAAATCATCTGGACTAGCACCTTTCTTGCCTCTTACACAAAGCTGGATTCTTTGCTGTGCTGCAACCAGAAACAATACAAAATGACAATAATTTCATTCTGAAGTTTACAATGTGTGATCCCTCACACAGCCAGGGGTAGCTTGATACTAGCTAACATCAATTAATGAACCAGGCAAGCTACTGAGTTACATGCTTATCCCTCTCCCTGTATTTAATTTTAAAAATTAATGAGCAAGTGTGAGGCGTCAATTGCATGGACATTATATTCTACTATAGATAAACATGTAGTCCCATAGCAGAAACTGCTGTAGGGAGGTAAAGTGTTAACATAATTCACCACACTAGGTCCAGCACAGAGTGGTGGGGTGATCAGTTCTCTTCATTGCTGCCTTTTCCTTCCCTCACTCAAGAGCAGAGTCAGGTACCCATTTACAGCTGAATTTACTGGAGTGTGACACACCATGTTTCGAACCCGGCACCTTTGCAGCGAGAAGCCAGCGCTCTAACCACTCTGCCAATCGGACGTTCGTTCTATTATAGATCTTCTTCTTCTTCCGTCCTTAGCCACCGACCGTCAAAGCAGTCAGTGGCCATTACGCCTAGTGGCGTCTTAGGGCAACAGCAGATAGGTTTTCTTTGCCATTGTTTCCCATCACGCCTATTGGCGTCTTTAGGGCAACGGCAAATCAATCCATCTGCTGTTGTTTCCGTAATCGAAGTGACTGGCAAACGGGTGATCAGCCCGTTGGTTCTATTATAGATGGTCCACTATAATACATTAAGCCAGAATATACACTATATAGTTACATTTTACATCATCTTTGTCACCATATTATGATGAAGAAGAAAAGGCACAATGTTAAAATATTTGTTAAATACTGATTTTAAAGAACTACATTTTGGATGCTTCTAAAAAAATTTTTTTTAATTTGCACCAAAACTAGATTATTAATTATAAAACTCATGTTTTCAATGTTCGACAATAACAAAAATTATTTTTAATATAAACAGGATTTGTATAAATATGAATACTGTTGCTTTTAGGATGCTACCACAGACCCTCTTTATCGTATTTTCCATAGTACATGCACAATACCATCATTTTTAAAATTAGAAAAATTCCTAATTCTAAAACGTCGAGCTCCAAGGGTTTTGGATAAGAGTTTGAGGACTTCTAGCTTAGGCAATCATGTACCTCTTCAACTTCCCATCTCCAGTGATGTTTGTCAATTTTGTTGTTACTTCCCAACAAAAGTCACCAGTTGTGAAATGAGAATTGTGAAAAACAAAGATTAAGGACAACATTGGAACAGCAACAGTGAAAGAGGTGATATATTAAGAAAAGAGGTGATCTGGACATCTTGTCGGGATGATTCCTGGCAATAAACAGATGGCCATAAACTTAAAATGGAAGCAATCAGGAATGAGGAGGACGCCCAAATGGCCAATGATACATAATATATAGGGTTCAGATATAGCTGGATCTATTAGTAGAGAAGTAGGAGACCAACTAGGGGGAAGCGACCATCGCCCAATCTTTCTTACTGTCCAGAGTGCAACTCTCAGTACAGGCCCAGCCATTACAAGATGGAACTACAAAAAAGCCAACTGGGGTTTATTCAGGCATCAGGTGAACACGCTGCTGTCTACCCTCAAGGTACAGAACAGAGACATTAATGAAGTGGTAAAAGACTTCAACAGATGCATACTACAAGCTGCAAAAGAAACCATTCCCAAAGGATGCCGGCGTAACTACATACCATACTGGTCCAGCACACTCCAAGAACATCAGGAAGCTATGGACAGGGCTAGAAAGGACGCAGAGTCTCAGCCTTCACCTGAAACTCACAACAAATGGAAAAAGGCTGTAGCAGAGTTTCAGAGAACAAAGCTAGAAGAAAAAACGGAAAAGCTGGAGAACTAAAACGGCATCGCTGAACCTTGAGAAAGACGGCAGGAAACTTTGGAGATTAGTCAAGTCTCTAAATGAAGAGCGTTCCTCACCTAGGCAGACTATCACATTGGATGAAGGTGGCAAACTTTTCAGAGGAAAACAAGCTGCAGACTTGTTTGCTAGAAGATACAGTTCAGAAAGCAACTTACCCATTAACATAGATCATCAGAGAGAGATAAGAAAAGAAATACTGGCAACCATGGGACAGACAGATACTCCTGCCCCAATGAGGGAACCCATCACACTAGGAGAACTACAGAAGGCTATTTCCAAGCTTAAGTTTCAAAAGTCACCCGGCCCAGACAAAATCAGCAACGAAATGCTAGTAAATCTAAGCTCAGCAGCAAAGACAAAACTGCTTGAGATATTCAACCACTGCTGGTTGAAAGGAACGGTACCCCAAGTATGGAGAGAAGCCATCACAATACCCATACTAAAGAAAGGGAAATGTAAGACCGAGGCTGCAAGTTACCGGCCAATCAGTCTCACAAGCTGTGTTGGGAAGACTATGGAGCGAATAGTCAACCACAGATTGAAATGGTATTTAGAGTCTGAGCAGATCCTGGTGCCGGAACAAGCTGGATTTAGAGAATGCTACAGTATAGAAGACCAAGTTACTTACTTGTCTCAAGCAATAGAAGATGCCTTCCAGGAGAAGAAAAAGGTCCTAACGATCTGGGTCGACTTCAAGCAGGCCTTTGACAAGGTGTGGAAAGATGGCCTCATTGCAAAACTTAGGAGAAGTGGAATCCAAGGCAACATGATGAAATGGATCCAGTCATACTTGCATAACAGGAGAACTAGAGTCACTCTTGACGGTCTGCAGAGCAGAAAAGTGTTGCTCCATCAGGGGGTACCACAAGGAGGAGTAATTTCCCCAACACTCTTCCTTGTTTACATCAATGACCTGGTGAAAGATCTCCCTGCAGGAGTTAAAGCTGCCTTATATGCAGATGACCTAGTACTCTGGTGCGCTGATGAAAATGTCACCACAGCAAATTATAGAATGCAGCGGGCAGCAGACATGCTAGTGTCATGGGCAGAGAAATGGCTTATCACAATAAACACAGACAAACCCTCCACAACACTGTTCTCCCTCGCCCCCAAGGACAAATCAGCTAACATACACCTAGGGACAACCGTGATCAAGGAAGAAAGCTACCCCACCTATCTTGGGGTGACATTTGACCAAAGGCTTACATGGAATAAGAATATTGAAAATGCAGAAGGAAAGGCCCGAAGACGACTAGGCATACTCAGAAAATTAGCAGGTACCAACTGGGGAGCAAATGAACGAAATCTAAAGAAGATTTATAATGGAGTAATAAGACCACACTTAGAGTTTAGCTCAGCAGCATGGTCATCAGCTGCTAACTCACATCTGCAGTCTTTGGACAAGGTGCAAAATCAAGCTCTCAGGCTCATTACAGGAGCCATGAAAACTACACCAATAACAGAGATGCAGAAGGTTGCTGGATTACAGACATTGTCCCACAGAAGAGACACAAAAACCATGATCCAGATGGAAAAGTACAACAGTATGCCAATGCACCCAATGAAGGCAAGACTAGATGATCTGGCATTGGGACGTCTAAAGCGTAGCAGCTTTGTGCATCGGGGGAAAAGACTTATAAGACAGCATCAAGAAGACCTATCCATGAAGACAACACCACTGAAGCCCACCCTATACCCTGTACCATGGGAGCAGGCCAGCAGTGCCCTCCAAATTAATACATCAGTCAGTGGTCTCACAAGTGGATGTGAGTATAATGATCTGCAAAAACGAACTGCTACATTGAGTATGATCCAAGAAAGCTATCCCGATCAATCATGGATACATGCCTATACAGATGGATCAGCAACTAACGCTGTTAGGAATGGAGGTGCCGGTATCTTTATCTCATATCCTGACAACCACTATGAGACTAGGCACATTCCCACTGGTAAATTCTGTTCCAACTATATAGCTGAGGTTCAAGCTCTAGAGCAAGCTGCAAATATGATTTATAACACCAACTCTGACTGCCACCAGGTAGTCATCCTCACAGATGCACTGTCTGTCCTGCAAGCTCTCAAGGGTGGTAAACTCCCGCATCTGAGAAATGAACTAAACAAGGTAGCTGCCAAAAAGAGAACCATAAGAAGATAATGAAGTCACATACTTTGAGAAAAAGAGAGCTATCCAGACTATCAGAAGAGAACAGAACCAACCCAAAGACGACTATCACACTCTCGACCGGCAGGGACAGATAACTATTTTTTTCGACTCAGGACAGGGCATAACAAACTGAATAAACACATGCACAAGCTACGATTGTCTGCTTCACCACTGTGCACATGTGGATTAAACGAACAAACTGCTGAGCATGTTCTACAGGACTGTCCTCTGTATGACCAGTTAAGAAAGATATACTGGCCCAATGACTCAACACTAAACTCAAAGCTATATGGAGTTAAAGAGGAACTTCAAACAACAGTCGAATTCATCATGAGAACTCATCTGACGGTGTAATCATCAAAGATGCGATCGCAAGAAGAAGAAGAATATAGGGTTCAAATGAAGAACAGTGGAATGTGTTCTTTGATGCCACCCAAATAAGTCTTTCACAACATCAGGATTAAGATTAAGGTTAGGATTCCTTAACCTAACCCTTAATACTATGGCCCTGAATTCTTTTTTAAGGCCAAATTAAACACGTTGCACTATTCTTCATTTCAACTTATACTTATAGCCCAAGTTGGTTTTGCATAGGCACACTTTTTTTTCTGCAATTACGACGAACAATACAGCTTTACAATTACCAGGTTAGTTTAGCTGAAGTCTGTTTTACATAGCTCTTCATGCTCTTTTTTCATCTACAAATACAATTAGCAATACAAAGTAAGTGGAACGGTCCCAGTTATGATGGTTTGGTATGTCTGCAGAATGAGAGAATGTCGGCTACCATTACAAATATGTGTAACCATGAGCCAGGGATCCAGACCTCCAGGATGACCCAGAGTTCGCTGGGAGGACAACATCAGACAATCCCTGAAGGACTGAGGACTGGAACCAAACCAAAAGGAAGAATTGATCGGATAGTATGGCGCTCTCTTTGGTAAACTCCTACACCCCAAGGTAGAAGATTAACGGCTAAGCGAGTAAGATACAGTATAACATTTACCATGACAGCATCAGGATACCAAAGCGATGTGCATTTCCTGTCAATAATTTATCGTACTGAGATTTTTAACCATTTATTATTTCCAAAAAGAACAGAAAACACCCAAAACATGGTTACAGTTACTGGTTCAGCATTAGGATTTAGGTGTTGGCTTAAAATGTAGAGAAAGAGAAAAATACTCTGTACTGCTAACCTTGTTTCGAGCTTTACTGCTAAAAATAATAATGTGCAAAAAGGGTTGTGGCCTAATGAAATCAAAAATAGGTTAAAATGAAGAAAAGTGGGATGTGTGTTCGATACATCCTTATAAAATATTTCAGAGACGCAGTAATAAGGGGTAAGGGTTAGGAATCATAAACCCTAACCTTAATCCTAACCCTAACGACGTTGGCTACTTACAAGGATGACATCGAAGAACAACGTCCATAGTTCCCCATTTCAACCAAAACAAAACAAAGATGGGCCTACCACCTTGACTTAATACAACATCTCGGGATTCTTATTAAAAGACGTAACGATTGTAGAGACTTAATCGGTCTAAGCATCGATAATCATCTGAGTGAAATCGCTCGTGTGTGTCCCTCGATTAGCCTACCATTTAACCTGGAATTGGTGATGAGACGAAAAGAGATGGCAGACATCTTGAAGAAGTAGGCCTACAATTAGGCAGCACACCCGGCTGCGATACGTTTGAAACCTATAACCATCCCCAATCGCAACGCTTCAACCAAAAGCAGTAGATTAAAACAAAGAGGACGATCAATGGTCACCAAAGTGCACACACTGCAACGTGTAGGCCTATTAAACTGCACCAGTAGGAATTCATTAGGCCTAACTAGAATTATTGAAAGCCATGTTTGTATGGATGTCAGTTTAAAACACAGAACAGAGCCAGGGTTTCCAAAAATCCCTTAGCCAGGAGGCTAACACGATTACTTACCACAATGACCAGTGATAAAAATTAAAAAAATTTGTATCCGTTATTGCTGTCTTCTGAACTTTCCATTTGTTTATCCGCCATTTCAAAATGCCATTTAAGTTTCGTGGCCAAAAAAATCGACGTTGTTGATTGGATGATTTCACTTCCGCTATTCTGCTACGTAAAATAACGTAAAAAAAAAAAAAAAAATAGAACCGAAAAGCTTTTTCAGCTAAGTTTTTTTTTTTTTTTTTTTACCAGCGGCACTTGGGCTTTCAGCCCTTCGGCCCAATGACATGTCATTGCGAGGCTGGGGAACCTGAGGACTTTCCTTCCAACCCGGTCAGGAGCTTCGCTCCTTCCCATCCACAGAGGGTTTATCACAGGAGCCGTTCAGGCTATTCAGTCAAATTTCCGGCCGTAAACATTTCTTCAAACGCCGACGCCCGGGTTTGAACCATGAACACCTGGTCGCCAGTACAACGCCGAAGCCATTACACCAGCGCGGCTCCCTTTCAGCTAAGTTAGAGCCCCTTTATCATATAAGAGTTACGCGAACTAAAATTTGTCCGCCATTTTCGGCTGTACCCGTATTGCAGGAAAATGGACCCAATCGCGAGTTTCAGACCCAATTTGCATTTTCGTTTAGGTTAACTAATAATTTGAAATAAAATACAGTAGCACATATTCGTACTATTCTTTGTATTTCAACTCATCATCTCATCTCAACCCATAACCCGTCATGGGTCGTAGGGATGCCATGGTGGAAGCATCAGCAGACAGGGTCCTCCACTGCTCTCTATTCTCAGCAATGCGTACAAGTGTGGAGAAACCGTGTCCTGCCCATTCTTTGATGTTATCAGCCCAGGATTTTCTTTGCCTTCCTCTTCTCCGTTTACCTTCGACTGTTCCCTGGAGGATCGTTTTCGAAAGGGAGTCATGAAGAGTTACATGCCCAAACCAGGCAAGCTTTCGACGTTTCACTATTGACAAAAGTGGTTCTTGATGGCCTGCAAAACAAAAAGAAGACAACTAGTTTACTTACCGGTTTATTGAATAGAATCAGTAGCGTGAATTTTTAACACATACTCCGTTGAATTTTATATTCCGTTAGAATTCCACTATTTAGCAACAAATATTCCGTTAAAATTGCAACACTTAGCAAAACATACTACCTTATAAAATAAAAATTAATTATAATATATATATATATATATATATATATATATATATATATATATACTATATATATATATATATGTTTTATATATATATATATATATATATATATATATATATATATATATTTATATTTATATATACATATAGATAAAATATGAGATCATAGATCAATCATAGACTACTCACTTACTGAAAAGATCAAACAAAACATAGAAGATAAGGAAGCCAAAATATAGAAAAATATAAAATTTTATTATATTATATAATTTTTATTATATAATTTTAAAGATTACAATTATATAATTTATATTATATAATTTAAAATTATATAAAAAAATATATATATAATATATAAATTTATAATTATATATTATATTTATAACATATTTATAAATATAAATATATATAAATATAATCTTATAAACATAGAAGAGTTGTTAAGAATAGACAGTCCTAGGGAACTGCATAATATAGTCAAACAATATTTAACACGAACAAATGTTAATATATAGTGGCTGGGAATGTGAAGGTCTGATGCTGTTCTTACAATACATATGATTTTTAATAGACGAAAGTCAATTAAATATCTGTTAAAGTCAGTTATATAACTGGAACCACCAGGCCTTTACACCCCTCCATTTTAATATTATTCTTGTTTAGAGTTTCTTTTTTATTTTTGTTTATTTATTTAACGTATAAGCATAATTGTGATTGTCCCTATTTACAATGATTTGACAAATGTGATGCCACTTTCTCATATCGGCAGTTGTTCATATTATTTGGAATTGAAAACAATATATATCCTAATTATAACCCATCAGAGGTTGAACGGGATATTTATCTTCATTAATTAAAAAAAAAAAAAATCTTACTGGATGCTTATTCTCGCTATTGTATTGTCCAGCTGAAAATGGCGTCTACGTCGTTCAGCCTCGTTTTCGATTCTGACATAGTTCGCGTACCAACGGGCTGATCACCCGTTTGCCAGTCACTTCGATTACGGAAACAACAGCAAATGGATTGATTTGCCGTTGCCCTAAAGACGCCAATAAGCGTGATGGGAAACAATGGCAAAGAAAACCTATCTGCTGTTGCCCTAAGACGCCACTAGGCGTAATGGCCACTGACTGCTTTGACGGTCGGTGGCTAAGGACGGAAGAAGAAGAAGATAGTTCGCGTAACTCTTATATGATAAAGGGGCTCTAAGCTAAGTTATGGGATTCTCGTCGGTTGTCGCGAGCGGTTCAGATAGTATAGAATGTAATAAGGTAACCTGGATATAAAGGTGTATCAGATGATACCAGGATAGTGCCAGATAAGAGTATGGTCTTATCAGTAATACCCCTTTCTCTGAAAAGAGTAAAGGTGAATAGACAACAAAGGTGGGGTCAAGCTGTATAAGTTCCCAGAGAAGATGGTAATGTAGTACTCTGAGTCCTTATGTGCTACCTCTCCAGATCCCACTCTGTTAATATGGTAATTATTATTAATATTTTTAACTCTGCTAGGGGTAATTATTTAATTAAATTCTCCAACAATGAACAAAATTTAACTTAAAGAATTTAAGTAAGTCTGCTGGTAAATATTTACAATTTATTTGTACATTTACTCTTTTCTGTTTGAAAAGTTTTAAAAGAACTCATGTTACAACAGTAAATAAATAATAAAAATGTTCAACAAAGTCTTTCTCTGTGTTAAGTTGTCTATCAATATGGAGACAGTCTTGCTTGGTTGATCTGTCCCTGAATAATTACTAGTGTTATTCTCACAGTCTAATTGAAGAGCTATATTGCTAGATTCATCACAAACTGGTTTGGTTTTAGTTTTGGTGAACAGGTATATGCTACACAGTTGCCTTTGTGGGCAACTTATCTTAGTCACAGAAGATGGCTCCCTCTGATACTGGAGAGAATTGTCGGCTGAAATTCTTCCAACTGGTATACTCGCGATGTCTGGCCCTCTAACATAGACCGGCACTGCATCCGTCGTAACCTCAGTAATAGATGCCTCTTATATTTGTAGTAGATTACAGGATAAAACCTGAAACGAAGTTAAACACAATCCCTGTATTTTTCTACCAATATCCCTCTATGACACCGACGGGGACGATAGACAGTTTCAGATAAGAGTGCCAGCAGATGCACAAGATATAGTATAGTAGCATCAATCAATTCAATTCACTGTGATCATAATTGTCTTCTACATCATTAATTATAAGTCGTTTCCCATGATAGACATGGATTTTGCCTCCATACAATAATTTGGTCGTGAATAAAACTACTAAGTAACATATCAAACTATACAGTGATCCAATTCCTTTCATCCTTCCTTATGTTCCTGGTATGTGTGTCATTCCTTTTAAGAAATACTTCTTTAAACACGTTTCCAAACCTACAGACACACTTTGCCATCATTCTCAATATTTTTGAATATTTCCGAAGGCTCGCTTTGCCTCTAGAATTGCACACAAACCTGTAAGTTTCACCAGCGACACACTGTAAATTTTCTAACACATCTATACACTTCTTATCGTACAGGTGGATTAATCACTATAATTACACATAATTATATACGTATATATATATATCATATATATATATATATATATATATATATATATATATATATATATATATATATATATATATATATATATATATATATATATATATATATTCGTTCTTACCCTCAGGTATACACACAGATGAGCCGTTAATGGTTCATTAATATCTGCTTTCAGGTACAGAAGGCAAAACACTTGCATTAACACAGGCTTTCTTTTGCCGCTCGCTGTCGATTCAAATAATGTGACTGACCTGATTTTTTTTTTTTTTTTTTTTATTAATGTGTTTGCTACTTCATTTTGTAGCACGCCCCTTTCAACCATCTACCATGTACATGGATTTGTTGGTTATATCAGGACGTGTTTCTTTTATTGTAATATGTTTTTGTTTGTATTTGTTTTATATTATATTATCTCTAGTCGGTATTTTTCCTTTTGTAGTTATAGTTCAACATGGTTTTTAAAAAAAATTCCAATATATGCTATTTTCTAAGTTAGTATGTTTTTGCTTTTTACTGGATGGTTTATTTGGTTAATCTGTATGTTTCTGGGGGCGAGTTTGGACTACTGGTTCAATTCCTTATTTGATTTTTATATGTTAGCTTTAGTTTTTGTAATATAGTGTTTTATTAACTTTTGCATTTCTGAAGGGCTCCTTTGTGCCTATGAGATTTTCTACACTCATCATTTCTACCTTGTGGTTACTACAGTATGTCTTAATGTTTTGCCTCTGTTGGTCATATTTTTTGCAGTCCACTAGAAAGTGCCTAATTGTGTTTGGTTCTTGACACTCTTCACATGTGGGTTCCTCTATCATGAAATATCCAGTTCCCAGCTTGAGTCTCAGCAATTTTTTATTAATTGGTATTTTTAGTTCATCTTTTATTTGACATTTTTTGCTTGGTTTTTTAAGGATTTTATATGAGTGTCTTGCTTTTTTACTTAGGTCCCATGCTGTTGTCCATTCTTTAGTTATTTTTTGAGCAATTAAGCTCTTAATTTCAAACTTCCCTAAGCCTACTTCAATTTGGTTATGGCTAGTTCTCCCCCCTTTGGCTTCTTTGTCTGCTAGCTCATTTCCTGCTATCCCCACATGTGATGGTATCCATGTTAGTGTTGCACTGCATCCTATATTTTGTAGATATGTATTAACCTGTAGTATTTCCTCTATAATGTCTGGCCTGCTGCCTTCTGTTCTGTTTCTGATTGCTAGTACTGATGATAGGGAATCTGTGAGAATGGTTACTTTTTTTGGTGGATTTTCTGCAGCTATTTCTAAAGCTTTTAGGATTGCCACTAATTCTGCTGTAAAGATAGATGTATTACTTGTTACTTTGTATCTTTTATAAATTTTTAGTTTTGGTATTGCTATTCCTGCTCCTAATTGTCCTTCTTCATCTTTGGACCCATCTGTATATATAGTTAGGCTATTATTTGTATACCGTTCTATGTACTCTAGTGTTTTACTTTTTGCTGAGATTATGTCGTTTAGATTTATTTATGATCTTTGATAAGTGGGAGTCAGTTTCTGGCACTTTTAATTCCCATGGTGGGATCTTTGCTTTATACAGAGCAAACTACTGTTTATCGCATTAAACAGGTCTGGGTATTGATCCACTTCATCCATTGTTTTCCACCCTGACGGGTATCTATTATGGTTTAATGGAATGTGGCCTATGTACTGGTTACCCCTATCAAAGGTTTTATGTGCCGGGTGAGTTGGATCTTTTGCCACTCTTGCCCAGTAGCTGAATCTCAGTTCTTTTCTCCTTAGCTCCAGGGGTATAATGCCTAGCGCTACTTCTAGTGCTTCTGCTGATGTTCCCTTTGAGGCACCTGCTATTATTGACAGTGCCTGGTTTTGGACCGTGTCTAGTTTCTTCTTATTGCTTGGGGCGGCTGATGCATAGACAACACTGGCATAGTCAAGTTTGCCTCTAATAAATGATTTATAGAATGTTAACATTGTCTTATTGCAGGCGCCCCAACCACTTCCTTTCATATATCTTAGCATATTAATAAGTCCTCTACTGCTTTGCACTAAAAGGTCTATGTGTTTGTTCCAGTTTAGTTGCTGGTCTAGTACCATGCCAAGAAATCTAGTTGATTTTGCTGTGCATACTTTTTGCTTATTAATGCTTATGTCAATTATATTGTTTAATTACACGCCCTCTACTGAAAATCATTCCTATGGTTTTTTTTAACGTTTAGATTAAATCCCCACTTGTTCATCCAGTCAGATACTTTATCTATTTGTTTTTGTACTGTTTTATAGAGGAATGGGAGATTTCTTCCCGTTCTCCATATCGCAGCATCATCTGCAAAACTGAGATAGGTTGTTTTTTAAGTCCTTAAACTCGTCGCCTAGGTCGTTGACCATAATCGTAAAAATTGATGGTGATATTACTGATCCCTGGGGAATTCCATTCTGTTGCTCATATACCTCAGATCTATCATTGTTTATTTGTACCATGAAGTATCTTTCCTGCAGGAAGTTTTCTAGGTAATTGTAGAAAATTTTCTGCCTACTATACCTAGTTTCCTGATTTTATGTAGTGCACCCTCCCTCCAACACTCATCATATGCTCTTGCTACATCAAGGAATATAGCTACTGTCTTTTCATTCCTTTTGAAGCCTGTTTTAACATCATGTTCCAGCCTCAGCAGTTGCTCTATTGTACTATGTTGGCTTCTAAAGCCTGCCTGGGTTGGACTGTACAAATTATGCTTTTCGAGATGAAATTTTAGTCTGCTGTTGACTATTGTTTCTAGAATTTTTCCTAGATGTGATGTTAACGATATTGGCCTGTATGAGCTGACATCATGTGCTTCCTTATCTGGCTTTAGTATGGGGATGACTACTGCTGTCTTCCATGAACATGGTATTTTTCCCGTGTGCCAGATTTTGTTGTAGAGGGATGCAATCACTCTTAGAGTTGTATTTTGTACCGTTTTTTGAGGATTTCATAGCTCAGAATGTCTTCCCCAGAGGTAGTATTGGTTTTTTCTGCTAAAGCTCTTTCTATTTCATCTACTGTAATATCTGCATTTAAATACTTAGCATCCTGTGTGGTTTCCATATTTTCTTCTTTTAATTTTTCTAGCAGTGTTTTTCGTCTATTTATTTCTGCCTTATCTAGACTGTCTATTGACCTAACCTGATAAAAGTAGGGGTTTAGCTAGTATGTTGGCTTTTTCTTATCTTTTTCGACTCTCTCTGGTATGTCAATTGTTGGGATTTTAAATTTTTTGCTGTTTCCTCCTTTAATTGCTTTTAGTTTTCTCCAAACTGTAGTTATTTTGGACCTATTGTTTAATGTTTGACAAAATTTTCTCCAACTCTTTTCTTTAGCTCTGAATATTATTTTATTTGTTTCATTTCTTATTTTTTTATAGTTTGTGTAATTCTCTTCAGTTTTGGCTTTTCTATATTTGTAAGGGCCCTCTCCCTCAATTTCAGTTGTTCTGAACATCTGTCTGTCCACCATGGTACTGGATTTTTATCTTTGTTTCTTTTCCTATTTTTACCTTTTTGTGTTGGTTTAAGTGCTCAGGCATATTCCTGTTTGGTATATATTTTATTGCTATTTTTAAAATCTCATTTGTTAGTTTTTCTGCAAATATATCTATACTGTTAGATTCAATTTGTTCTATGCTTAGTTTACCTAGCTCTAATTGGAAGGACTCCCAATTTGCCTTTTTTAGGTTGAATGTGGGTTTCGAGCTTTTTGGACTAGTTCTATATTTGTCGTTTAGGTTTATTTCTATGGGTAAGTGGTCTGAGCTGGAGTCATTCAGTACTTCCCATTTAGTAGAGGCTAGGTTTGGTGTTATAATACTTATGTCTATTGCTGTATCTCCTCCACTGTTGCATGGGTTAACCCTTGTCACTGAGCCATCATTTAGTATGATTAGCTCAGCACTTTCAATGTAGTCCAACAGTCTTTTTCCTGCTGGATCATTACTGTTGTTACACTGACCTGATTCTATTAGGCACGCACTATTTATAGAGTGACCTCGACCGTCCGAGGTGGTATTCCCTACTAATGTTTTTCAAGGTCCGAAAATATTGGTAAAATTTGCCTATCGTTCAAATCAGGAAAACTACTTTTATTATTATCTCCGTTATTCCTGGAGCGATTTTATTCATCCAAAGCTTAAATTATACCCTGAATTATTCTTTATATATCTATTTTATAATCTTTTAGTCTCATAAGTGCATTTATTTCTATGCATAATTTAAACAGCTAAATTAAGGACTAACCTGAAGCTTCAAATGCATTCAACCAGAGGTTTCTCCCGTCCTATATTAGTATTTATAAAAGTTATTGTACCTACGGGTAGAGCAACATTCCCAGTATCGTTGTGTATACTTCTTCCATGTGGTACTTCTTTCATACTGATGTAGTAAATTGTCTTCCGACCCTAGGTTGCACAGATTGGACTTCCATTTTTATTATCCAAGGCTGTAGTAAACACTGCATAACGGAGCGTTCTGATTGGACTGGGTATCTTGCAGTTCTACAATGTATGGCGCGCAGTGTGGTCAGAGTTACTTAAAATTCGTGTTGTGATACAGACTTCACTTCACGACATCGGTGCTATGGAGTTCGTGCACTGTGCTAAGATCCTCCTTGTGTGATCTATGAGAGGAGATTCGGAGCAGTGATGTCCGTGTGCAATAAAAATGGTACTTAAAATCAAACCAAGCTAAGCTAGTGACGTCTGCAAAGATATTGATATTGTTGTTATTGATATTGTTGTTCAGAATCGACATCATTGCACTCCGGGCAAACCCATAGGTGCTCAGTCTCCCTCAGCAAATATCGAAGGGTATGAATGCTGTTCCTGTTGCGCGCTGATTGTACATACGCCGGATGCATCCTCTCATACGTTCATTCCTGCCAGTCCCACGCATAATGCCAAACTCCAGCAATCTCAGCCGTGATGATTCATCGATTGCAGTGTCATTCTCTAACAGGTGATCATTAATTGTCTGCAGTATCTTTCCCTTATCCATATCCAACGCACCCACTATAGGTGCTCTTGAAGCTAGTCTATCAGCTCTTTCATTGCCGCGTACCCCTGCATGACCAGGACAGAAGATCCACACCAGTTCCTGAAGATTTGAGGCTACTATGGAGGTTTTCCATTCATGCCGTAGCCATCCATTTTGGATCTTCTGAAGCATGGACTGAGAGTCTGACACAATAACTGCTCTTGTCAATGAAGTTTCAGACAACCACCTTAAAGCAGCAGTAGCTGCCTCTGTCTCCATTCTCATGCTGGAGGTTGTTGTCATGTAAGCCCCGCTATGTTCAGCGACGATCATGCCCTTAATTCTAGCCGAGAAGCCCCATCCTGATTTCCCACCACGGCCTACAGACCCATCAGTGTACACAACGGCATCATTATTGATGATAGTCTGCACAGAAAGGTAAAGATACTACCAAAGCAGATACTGCCGTACGGAAGTGAAATATTAGACTTCAAATATCAAACGAAAACGGGAATCAGCATTTACATATGATCTATGTGGTTATCTCAGGACACAATTATATTAAATAGCAATTCAAGCTTAGTTACAATAACAACAAGGTTCTCAAATTAATAACGCTTTCCATTACATTGATTTCATAGTTATTTCTCATCATCAATCTAATAAAAATAGTATATTTTTTATTATTACCATTGTTTTTATTTAGCAAATTTATTATTTAGATCTAAATTCTTTTCTTTGCTTGCTTGCACTGTTTCGAATATTTCTGTAGATGTTTTTCACCTTCTGCTATGGGGCCGTTCACAAATTACGTAACGCAAAGGGGGCCCCGGGGGGGGGAACCGGGGGGGGGGAGGTTTTGCCAAGATGTTACGCTTTGATGAGGGGGGTTTCTTCTTCTTCTTCTTCTACTTCGTACACTCTCAGACGTCCACTTGAATGTTCTCAAAGAAAGCAGTAGTCAGTTTGAGGCTGTTTGAATCCCCGTAAAGCTTTTCCACGAAAGGAGCTGGCGTCGGCCATATGCACTTTCTCTGTACCACATAAAAGGGACAACTTTGAAGCAGATGTTCAGCAGTCATTTTATCAGTGCCATAGTTACACTGATCGGTAGTTCCTATCTTTAGCTTGTTGAATAGATGGTATCTCAATCTGTTGTGGCCAGTGCGGAGTCTGAAGATTACCACTTGTTCTCTTCTGTGGAGCTGGTAGTAAACATCATTCTGTGTTCTGAAATGTGGATTTTTTAATACGCACACGTTACAGGGGGTGAGGACTGAAAATGTCAAAAATTGCGGTACGTAATTTGTGAACGTCCCCTATTAGCAAATGTCCTTTGCACGTCCAAGGTATATATATGTATGTTGGCAAAGCTACATCTACCTTTTCCCGCCTCACAACGCGTGTTTGGGGAAATTCCAGTCACAATGAAGACCAAAGCTGCAGTATTTAATGCAACACACTTCTATATGGCAGCGAGACATGGACAACCTATGCTAAGCAAGAAAGAAGGCTCAATATCTTCCATCTACGGTGTCTACGCCCCATCCTTGGTATTTCATGGAAGGACAAAGTGACAAAGGTGCTGCCTTCAAAGCATGTATACACTGCTTGGCTAAGTTCGCCGTATGGAAGATAGTCGCACCCCGAAAGATATCTTCTACGGACAACTGGCAGATGACAAAAGAACAGTTGGGCGACAGCAACTCAGGTTTAAAGATGTGTGTAAGAGAGGAATGAGGGCACGGGGCATAAATCCAGCAACCTGGGAAGATGAAGCTGCCGATCGCACCAAGTGGCTATACTCTCTACGGCGCCACCTCAGATTAGATAAATATATATCTCGAAGGAACACACTTGTTAACTCCCTGTTAGTAAGAGTGCACCTTGTCCTCGCCCAGCCGACATGGCTAGTTACCAAAAGCCCATCTACGACATGTCTCTGGCTGAGGTGCGAGGACAGGGTTTTATAATTTGTAGTCCACGGATACCCTATGGGCCCATCAACTGATCAAAGGTGTCCATAGTCTTCATCGGATAATCAAAAGGGGTCCATGGCACCAAAAAGAAAAGGTTAAGAAACCTCGACTTAGTCTAACATATAACTGTCGCTCTTAATAGTTTTTTCTTGCCTAGTTACGAATTCTGTACACACAAAATAACACAAACAGTCAGTTATTATCATGAAGAAATCCTGCTAATCCGAACTACCAAACTATTGTTGTCAAATGAACAATAGTCACATTAAAATCATCATCTATTTATGTTAACGCAGGCAAGAAAAATAATATAAATCTTCTACAATACATTCCTAAAATAACCTATTGATCAATTATTATCATCGTGACGTGAGTTTTAAGAGAGATAGTTAAAGAGGGAAATCGATAGATTTAGTGAAAGAATCAAGCTCTATTCTATTACGAGTGCCTGATATCTGATGACACATTCTAAAGGTACCAGGTTCGGTTCCCAATACAGATAGTACATGATGGAAATTCTTTTCAGAACCAGTTGGTCCTAATGATGTCATACTCCCTGTCACGGGATTGTCTCCCCTGCTCTGCAGCGGTGGTCCAACAATGGCTAAACTTAGAGTATAAAAATGAGAGTCTCCGAAGATATCAACCTTCGCTCAAGATTACTCTTGGCAGAAATACAAATAGAAGAATGATGCTTCTTCTATTTCAGGGATCCTCATAGGAATTTTAAGAAAGCAAGCACAACAACTGAGATCATCTAAGCTATCATGAAATTTTTATCTTCCCGTCCCTTCTGCGAGGAAAAAAGAAATTTTCTCATATTTTCTGAGCTCCGAACTGAAATGATTCAGTAGAATCTACTTTAATAGCTCTTGATGGTTATGTATTTAAAATAACTGAGTAACACGGGTGCAATTCACTCAATAATGATTAAATGAACTATCAATTTGTATGTACAAATAAAAAAATTAATAATCAATTATAGTTAACAAACTGCCATCAATGGTACCTATACCTTGTTGCGGTATGGCAGCTTGTGTACCCTGACAACCCCCAGAGCTATGCCAGTGGGAGTTTTACTCCTGGTAGGTTCAACCAAGCTGGACTGGTCTGCGTAGGTAGGGGTCAGACAAAAGCTGGTACCCTGGTCCTCCAGGTTGGGGGTTTTAGCACAGGGCCGTCACCCCTGTTTATAACAAAAAATCGCACATGTTACGGAAACGGTAACATATGGAAAAACATTGATGCGGGACGGACATCCGGAGTCTCAGGCTCGTATGACTGCCAGTGTAGAAAGCCGAAAGGAAGACATTGGCATGAAAACGGATGCCCTGACCGCAAAGCACGAAACCAGAATTGGATTTTGGAACGTCAGAACTATGAATGAGGCAGGAAAGCTGAGACAAATCACAGCAGAGATGAGGAACTACAAATTACATATCCTGGGAATAAGTGAGAGAAGATGGACCTGGACGGGGAGAATAAAAACAGCTACAGGGAAACAGTACTTTACTCTGGTAGAGAGGATGGTCAGCACAACGAAGGTGTAGCCATTATCCTGAAGAAAGGAATGGAAAGGTCTTTACTGGAATGTAAACCCATCAACAACAGACCGATAAGAACAAGAATGAGAGGGAGATTCACCAACACCACAATTATACAATGCTATGCATCAACAAACGACAGCGATGAAGAGATCAAGAACGAGTTCTATCAACAGGTACAAAAGGAAATGGAAACTGCACTCAGGTACGATCTTATTATAGTAATGGGAGACCTCAATGCGAAAGTTGGAACACACAATACTTATAACGAAAGAGTAATGGGGAAATGCGGCAGCGGAACAGTAAATGAGAATGGGGACAAATTAATAAGCTTCTGCAGTATTAACAACCTGGTCATTGTGTAGTGACTTTTTGAAGGAGGACAGATTGGATGGAATGGAAGAATAAATGATAATAATGTCTTATGGATAGTCTATGAGTTCGAAGAAACTGCCTTTCCTCGGGAAATAGTGTACTAGAAATCCTTAATGCAAAGATAATTCTGGCAACTAAACAGGACATTTTCTGGACGATAAATTCTATCTCAGGAATCCTACAAAAGTAAAGAACATAAGTTTGAGAAAGGAGATTTAGTGTCCAGCCACATTAACTAAAATATCCCGACCCACTAGAAGTTAGTTCAATTATGGCTCGGCCCCCAGGGTGTAGATTTATGTTTAAAACAAAATTCAGCCCAAATAAAGTAAACAAGAAAAATAACAACAGACTCTGTTGTTAAATTTAGAAAAAAAGATATAGATTCTCACAATTCTTAAAGATTTACAAATGAACAAAATATATGTACTTTTAGGTTCTTATGTTTAGAAGAAAAAAACTACTATGGTCATCATTCGGACCAGGAGATCTTTTCTATGGTAGTTTGCTGGTAGGTGTTAATACTTATCTCCTCAAGGACTGTAGTAGCTGCGGAGATGATTGCTGTTCGGACTCTCTTGGTTTGGTCTGCACAGCACTTAGGTCTCATAAACAGTTCAATGGGTTCAGAGGGTGGCAGAGGTTGCTTCTCTGGACTCAGTGCACATCACAGATAAGGATGGAGTAAGTCGACCCTGCTGAATACCTCTTCTGCTTATGGGATGTGTAGTAAGGAATGGGTTACTGGGTGATAGGATATGGTTTGGTTTGGTATGGTAACCTGGTTTTTACCCTGGACCCGTAACCTGGGTTTTTACCCTGGACCCGTAACCTGGGTTTTTACCCTGGACCCGTAACCTGGGTTTTTATCCTGGACCCGTAACCTGGGTGGACCTTGTAACCGTAACCGAGGTGGACCTTGTAACCGTAACCTGGGTGGACCGCTCAAGGATCCCACTTCGGATTTTAGCAACTAGTAATACCCTCTTTGGGACCCATGAGTCCCTCTGCTCTGTTTGGTGGTTAAAAGTAGAATGAATTACTATGTCCCTTCCACAATTTTCCTTATGGCCTCTCCTGGTGCAGGGGTGGGTGGCTTCATTCCACATGCACACACACACTCACAAGTTCTTGTGGTGGTTGCAGGGTGATTAAATTTCCTATATTTTAAAGTAGTCCTAGCGTTATTGTGCAGGCTTCCTTGATTTACTTGCGTCCAGTACGTGACACAAAAGAGTTACTTCCGGGCTGGCCGATCTAGGCATTAATTGTAATCTAAGAACTGTCACTCCAGTGTCCATGTCAGGAAGATTTATCTGCCTTGGCCGTGAGAATCGCGGGGTTAGCAAGGACAATAATTGTATTGTTTCCCTTGTATGTACTCACCCGAAAATAGAAAAGTGCGCAAATGACGATGTGCATGAACAATTTGATTATGGAAAGAAGCCAACAACACAATTGATAAACAGTATATGAACTGGAGACAGGAAGGTGCGCAGATGCAGATTAAATCAACAGACAATCAAGATACTCTTCTGTCCAGTTTCATTCGTGAAACGGATTTAACTCATCATTTTCTTAAAAATAACATTAAAATGTAAGTTTTTGATTGTTTCTTCAAGACAAAATTTTAATGTAAAGTGTTGCAGACTTATTATTATGGATAAAAATGATAAGATGGCTGCAATTAAAAACCTGTCAATTTTGACGGGTTGTTGCTAGTTGTACTATAAGATTTGAAGAGGAAAGTGTTCTCATTATAGAATGGAAAAATTCTGAAGACAAGGGTTTTCAGTTCTAGAAGAGGGAGAGAAGTTTGAAGACGAATAAAATATAGACAGAAGAGACCAGTTGGTGAGAGTGGTTTACTACACATTGCAGGAACACTTTTTCCACACAAAGAAGTGCACATGTTAACGCGGGAATCACCAAACGAACGGGACAGAAACCAGATAGATCACATAATGATCAATGGCAGATGGAGACATGCATTACAACACTGAAAGTAAGAAGAGACGCAGACGTAGGAAGTGATCATCACTTAGTAGTAGCAAGACTGAAGGTGAAACTCAGAGCTGCTCGACCAGTTGCAGTCAAACAGAAAAGATATAACATCACGAAACTTAAGGACCCCCTCACCAGAAAAGCTTTTGTGGTCGACGTAAAGAGACGATATCAGATTGCCAAAAGCCAGGAAAGAACAGAGACCGATGATGTCGACCAGAAATTCAACACAATCTCAACAATATATAAGGGAAGCAGCGAGTCATGCTTGGGATTCCAGGAAAGAAAGAGCCAAGACTGGATAACACCAGAAACGCTAAACATCATAGCGAAGAGAAAGGAAATGTAAAGAAAGAAAACAGAAGCTAAGTCTTCCAGGTTAAAGGCAATATATAGTGAACAGTACAGTCAGCTGGACACGGACGTAAAACGTCAAACACGTGCTAACAAAGGACATTTCTGAATGACCTTGCAAGACAGGCAGAAGAAGCAGCACTGGGAAATTAACAAAGCACAGTTTATAAAATAACTAAAACTATCAGTGGAAAACGAGGTGCAAACAACATAACGTTAGTAAGAGACAAGCAAGGAAATCTCATCACCACGGTCAAGATAATATGGGCCTAACACCATATTCCCAATATGCCTGAATGGGCGTGTAACGGGTTCCTTTTTTTTTTTCCTATTCAAGGCAGACCCTGAACTAGCAGCAGAACTATTAGAACCACTATTTGCACAAGTCTGGGAAGCTGAGACAACACCAACAGAGTGGAGTAAAGGAATAATTGTCAAATTGCCCCAAAAGGGCGACATTGCAGATTGCAACAACTGGAGAGGAATTACCCTCCTCTCAGTTCTCAGTAAAATACTAGACAGGATAATCTTCCAGAGAATTTCAAAAGCAGTTGACTACAAACTGAGGAAAGAACAAATAATGGTAGCAATACATCAACTCCCATACATCACACTGTCCAGTAACACACCTATCAGTCAAGTCAAGTTTCAGTTGTCAAATGACTAATCATTAGTTAAAAGCAATGATTCAAAGCATTACGCATTTAAAATTTTTAAACAACGTAAACAGATGAAGTTAGGCAGACAATCATATTTGCAATGTGAATGATTGCATCATCATACGAGAAAAGATTATTGTCATGTGTACATCATGAGTACCTGTACCATAAGGTATATTGTGGTGTCAATTTTGTTTGAAAATGACAAAGGTGTGTGTCCAATCAGGTAAAGTTACGCTGATGTATGGTATAACTTACGCATTTATTGTGAAAAAAATTATAACGTTCATTTATATAATTAGTATGAGTGTTGTACTGACATGTCAAATACAGAATCTCATCAATCTAATTAAAACTAATTAACAGCGAAATAAAGCACCGTATTTAAATGATTAATATATATATATGTCATCCGTACTGGTTCAATAATAACCAACTAAAGTCCCGCGAAAATTTTTATAATCGCACATGTCCATGATTATCTTCCACGTTATAATGCGAGTTCCATGAATAATTAAAGATAATGACGAATGTTCCATTTCCAATTCGACAAAATTCCAACATCACAAGTTTCATTTATTTAGATATTGTGGTAAAGTGGGATGTTATAAATTTTTATAGGGGACTTAGTGTACTGACTGAGATCAGCTGTGAAGGTATCTGTATCTAATAGGTGTAGTGTTTTACAGATAACCTTACTTGCTACCACATTATGCCTCAGTCAGAATTATTCTGGAATATTGTGATGACTACGTTAAATGTCTAGGGTATGTATATGATGAAGTGTAAGTCACAACAACAACAGACAGATAAACAATTTAATTTATTCCACCACACTTGACAACACTGTGACACTCACACACATGTAACATTCTATAAGACTATCTTAAATGAGTCACTGGTAAATTTTCAAATATCAATATGTATTAAGTACTTACATTAATATATATGTCCTGATTCAACTACAAAGTGAACCAGGAATCACAATCAATTTTAATTACAATTTATATGTACAGGATTTATCAATATGAATCTTGTAGTGACATATTTTATTAATATTATCTTATGTGTGTCAGTTGTGTAGTAGTAATATGAGGTAATACTGGTTTTGTTTTTTTCAAGCTATGTTGTTATTTGTCATCATGACTTCAAGTGTTTGTTTATCTTGTAAGTAGGATGGGGAAAAGTTCACAGTCCCTATCAATTTAAACACTGTCTGGTCACTATCTGGACCCAGGAGTATGCTGTCAGCCTCTAGGTTCAGCAAAGCTCCGACCAGGTGCTGCTCAATAACTTTTGGACCACGGTCCCTGAAACAAGAAGGTTGTACCTCCTACTTCATAACTAATTTATAATCTATTTACAGACTGAACACATTACATAACAAACACTGAGTTCAGAGCGGTAGGCCAACTGTCAGCTTCATCTGAAATAATTTACACCAGTATATTCCTCCCTAATGGTTACTACGCCTCTGCAATTCCAGCATTATTTCTTTCTAGTCAATACGATAGGTGTCAGTGTACTGTTTGGCAATTCCATGCAGTTTTACTTTCCTCCGACACCTTCTGTTCAGGTTGGAGCACTATATAGGCTTTACCTCATGCTCGCTACTGAACCACACATATATACAGACATAAATTATCAATTTACATTCAATTTTCATTAAAAGATATCAAATAGTTCAAGCTTACCACAATTCATGGAATAATACACAGTTACGTTGAATGGCAATGAATATAGCACAACTTCGATCTGCCGATGTCCGAGGCTTTTATTTAGAAAAATATGCACTGGTGCTCAACGCACTGGTTCTTTAGTAAGTTTATTTGAACATGTGGTGGTGACCTGACGCCTCTGATTGACTATATTCGCGGGTCTAACCAATCGTGCCATGTTTACCCAATCGTTTGAAAAAAAGTACTCCTACTCCCGTTTCCCCTGACAACAAAGGATAGTATTTATAGCCCGACTAATCGTGTTTAGCCTTACATTTATTGCGCTCCAATCAAATCGGATTTAACATGGAGACCCATTTCCCGTACAATGGTGGTGTGAAAATCTGCCACTGAGCGATTCTGATTTTGGGTGTTGTCTGACATCCCTCACTATTTCTTTTGGCTATAATTTGGTAATTCCTAGACTATTTGTGTAACGTTTAACATATTCTTTGTCAGCAAGTCCTAAGGAACCCAAATATACAAATTTAAAGGAGCTAAGTGGCTGCGTTCAAAATACGCATTTTCTTCTACCTCCTGTTTACTTCGAATACGATGTGGTGTCTGGGTACGGTAATGTTTTCAAACGTAAACCAGTATAATGTCATGTTTCCTAATAAGCGTTTTGTGAGTTTTTAAAAACTAACTCTCGTGTGTGTAGTGTTTTTTATCACTGTCGATTTGAAAAAAAAGCTAGTGCTTGTGACCTTACACGCGTGATGGTAGTAATTGTATAGCGAGACGCGTGTTTAGTGTTGCATGCGTTCCTGCTTTCAGCCTCTCCCTTTCTTTCTATCTTTAGTCCATCTGTCTTTCGTTTTTTTGGTAACGTAGTGTATAAAATGACATGAATGGAATTTTAAATCTAGGTCATCTTGCGTATCTCAAGGTTTTTCTTAGAAATGGAGTACACATTTTATTGTGTTGGGGAAACGCGTGTATGCTGCAGACGGCTTTTACTATCAACGTGAAACGTTACAATTTGCAGACGAATTAGAAAACAAGGGGGATTTCGAGTACAGTCATTGTGACAGCACTGTTCTTTACCATTCTTCTTTCCTTTTATTGAATTTATGTGTTAGGCTTTACATTTACCTGATAATTTATATATGTGGATTAGAATTTCTCACGACAGATATGTCCCTTTGTAGTCCATGATAAGCTATCATGAGTTAATTCCCTTAACTTTCCGCTTAAAGTTCACAATGTCCAAACGAAATGCATTATCGCACTGAAATGTTTCAGAATGTTAGATTATTTGTAGTCAGGCAATTAATGCGTGGTTCGTGCATATAAGCAGTATATGGATAATGTACATAAGGTTCCTGACATCAATGTGATGAGCTGAGCAATACAAGGTATAACATGCCACCGGCGATTTCAGGATTCATCATCATCATGTGCCGAGTGATCCATAGAAGTAAATAGTGTTAATATAATCAATGAGCGATTTATTCCATCTTATCGGTGAATCAATATGATAGTGTGAAACAATTGTATTCATCAAGGTCGTCACAAGTATTCGTTATGAAGCAGCAATAGTAACTCATCAGATTCAAGCAAGAACAAGCATATTCAGCAACATCCATGCACATGTTGTACACTGTCTATTGGTTAATCTGATGATAATTTCGTGGATTAGTTTGCTGTAACGTCACATCAGTTCCTGCATTTTCAGTGTTGTTAGCTGATAGTGGGTCTTTAACACACCGAGATAGAACATCCAGCAATATGTTCTAACTTCCTTTTATTGCTCATATTTCGTAGTCGTATGGCTGGAGCGCCATTGCTGCTCTGGCTGCTTTCTCATTACGAAATTTAGCTGTTTTGAGGTAAGACAAAGCACACTGATCCGTTTCCAGGACGAATTTCGCGCCAATAAGATAGCGTTGCAATTTTGCAAAACAATACACCACCGCGTGTAATTCCCGCTCGACGATGGGGTATTTTTTTCTGTTGGTGTCAGTTTTTGACTGACATATAGAATTGGATGAAGATTATCTTCGAAGCTCTGCAACAGTGCACCACCTATCCCCGAAGCAGAAGCGTCGACCCTACGGATAAAGGGAAGTCTAGTATCAGTCAATCTTAAAATTGGTGATCTAGAAAAACAACTTTTCAATAAATTTAATGACTCATTGCATGAAAGAGTCCAAACAATCTTATTTGGAGAGTTCTTCCTTAATAATGAAGACAGAACTGAAGTAATTTCTGAAACAGTAGGTAAGAACTTTCTGTAGAATCCGACAAGACCCAGAAGACTGCGAATCTGTTCTTTTTGTCTTAGGAATTTCCAGATTCAGGATCTTTGAGATAGTGGAATCTTCAGGATTAAGACAACCGCCTCCCACTTTGTGACCAAGGAAAGAAATTTCAGTAAATCCTATTTGAATTTTAGATGGTCTCGCAGTAAGATGATAGAGACGAAGAGTATTCAACAATGACTGAATTCCAAGAACTTTATCATCCCAAGATTCATGGAAAAGGCAAATGTCATCAATGTAGGTGATGATGTCATCACGACTAGAGAAAATTTTTCTCATCATACGGACAAAAGTCGCAGGCGCGTTGACTAGTCCAAAAGACATAAAATTGGATTGGAACAATCCTAAAGGTGTAAGGTTTGGCTCTATCCGAAAAAGGTACTGTAACTGTCTTTTTCTCTTATAGAAGTGATAACTGGCCCAAGACAGTATACATGTTGTTAGATGTGTAGTGCTGGCGTATGATGAACTGAGTGTGGGTGCGAATGAAGGCGCGAATGTGTTTAAGCTCGTATATATGTAGACACTGCAACACCTACACTCACATGCAGTAGTCAAGGATGCTTGAACACTGCACGCACGTTTCAAAACATTTATTGACGATAACACACATAGTAGCATCAACAGGAACAGTCATTGTAAACAAGGTCATGCTGACCGGAAATCGATAATAATAATACATCAGGCGTTCAAAAGGGCTGGTAAACATTCCTATATTCGTGCATGGTCAATAATAATGTTATTCAATGACAGTTCAAAAATGCCGCCTTGGTATCTCTGACTAAACGCGTCAGATACCTTAATCACCTTGACACATAGGTACAACTTGGCATTCCCCGCCAATTGCACATTATCAGGCTGTAGTATAATAGCCGAAAACACAGGCCTCGTTCTGACGTTGGCTGTGTACTGCTGATAAGCAGGTTACCATCAACCCCGCAGTAATGCTTATGTGGACATAAATATGCCGCCAATCTGCGGCTCCCACAATATATCTTCGTCACTGGATTTCTGGATGGTATGAAGACTAATAGTCTTGGATGGCTACCTTGAGCACAACATATAAGTTCTGTAATATAGGACCGGTGAGTTGCAGTTCACAGACTAGGTAATCTTCTAACATGTTCTGCCACCGAAAGCGTAATAATGGAAAAAGTCGGTATTACCTAACAAGGAACTCTGCTGTCATTCCAACGCACAGAGATTCACTGGGGAAAACTGCCATCGCAGTCACTTCGAAGATTTTTCCCCGAAAAACACAATGGACTCTCGTCCCTTCAGAAACCAGGACGCCTCACGGCTTGCCGGAAGTCTAACTCTACCCCGCGCTTAAAAAACCTGCGCAAGGCACACCCGAACTGTTTTACCTCTGAACTTAACACAATGACCCAAAAGGGAGATAACTCCAAATCAACCTGACATCGCAAGCAAAGACCCAATTATTCACCTAACTAGGATGAAAAAATATACGACCAATAGATCGATGTTTGAAACTCCATTGGAAGTGACAGCAACATATTACTACCCCCCCCCCCCCCTGTAAAAAAAAATGATACATTTTTTTTTCTTCCAAATATATTCATGAGCAAGATAGCACGATTATCAATTATGCGCTCATGAAAGAATGAACCTAATATCAAGTACAATAGACGCATAAATAAAGCGTCTGAAGAGGATACAAATCATCTCCCAACATAGGAGAAAATATTTCCTTTAAGCCAAACAAACTCAGAGGGTACCATTAAAGAAACTTAAGTTGCTGGCAATACCAATCATATATCAACCATTATTAAATACTATAATTATAGCAATATACAAATATCATGAATTACAATGCTATATTAGCAACATATCACTGATGGATGGACAAAATCAAATTTGTTAAATTCTTTATAGATTATCCAAATACATTTGTATTACAATACATTAGGATATTAAGAACAGACAAAACTCTTAAAGTGCATCAGGAGATCTAGGACAGAAGATTTAAATGGAATCATGTGGACATCTGGACAATATGTCCGCCATCACATTATCCGAACCACGGATAGCTCGCACCGTGAAATGGAAAGGCTGAAGAGCAATAGCATAACGAGTAGATCTCGAGCTCTTCAAATCCTTACTTTGCATAGCCGTAAGAGCTTTTTGGTCGGTTTCCATAAAGAAATGCGCGCCCAGAAGGAACCTTTGTAGCTTAAGAATGGACCAAACCATAGCCAACAATTCACGGTCTAAAACCGAGTAATTCCTTTCTGCCGCATTTAGCTTCCTAGAAATATACATTACAGGATGCAGATTTCCTGAATATTCCTGCATTAGTGCCGCTCCAATCCCAGTGGAAGAGGCATCACTACGAAGAACAAAAGTCTTATCAATCGTTGGTAGTCTTAAGATAGAATGAGATGAGAACAAATTCTTAACCTGATCCAATGAAGATTGGCATTCTTGGGACCAACGCACCATATTAGGAGAACCTTTTTTCAATAGCGATGAAAGTGGTGCCATAATGGAGGACAGATTCTTAATGAATCTTCCATAGAATTGTATCAATCCCAAGTGACTACGCACTTGCTTTTTTGTCTTCGGAACCGAGATATTTAATATCTTCGAAATGTTTTGGTCCTCTGTCTTCAACAGACCATGACCAACTCGATGACCTAGGAAGGAAATTTCACTAAACCCAACAAAAGCTTTAGAGGGTTTTGCAGTCAAACTATGCTCACGTAGAGTAGATAGCAATTCCTTTAGACCCAAATAGTGTTCTTCCCAAGTATCGCTGAAAAGACAGATGTCGTCTAAATATGCGATGACATCTGCACGATCTGATAGAATTCGTCGCATCATGCGCACGAAAGTCGCTGGGGCGTTCATAATCCCGAAAGGCATAACATTCCATTGAAACAGACCCCTAGGTGTCGAAAAAGCAGTGAGAGGTTTGGCGTGTTCCGTCAGTGGGACTTGCCAATAACCTTTCGACAAGTCTAGTTTAGTAAAGAATTTAGCTTTAGAAAGTCTAATAAGTAGATCACCTAATAACGGCATAGGTTCAGCATCGAACTTCGTAACTTGATTTAATTTGCGATAGTCAACGCAAAGACGTATGTTATTGTCTTTCTTTCGAACAATAACTATCGACGAAGAATAAGCTGAAGTGGATGGTTCAATTATTTGCAGTTGAATCATTTCATCCAATTCTTTCTCGACTTGTGCTTGAAAATGAATAGGTATTGGGTATGGTCTTACTCTGATCGGATTACGATCAGTAAGTATGATGTCATGTTCTATGACATCTGTGTGTCCAGGAATGTCGGTAAGGACATCCTGATATGATTGTAGCGTAGAGGATACTTGACGTTGCTCCTCAAAAGACAAGTTCGAAGAGACGGTAACGTTTTTCCATTATTCCGTAGAAGTAAGTGGAATCGCAGGAAGAGGTAAGTTAACGTCAGAAAAAATAGTTTCTTCATCCTGTATAACGGACAGGGATGAGATGTGACCATGTTGGACTGGAGAGTCGTCCGTCGCCTGGAAAATAGGCTGCAAATAGTCTGGACGTTCAATAAACTCTGTTAGCATATTTATATGGAAGGTTTTATGCCTTCCATCCACATCGACAATATAGTCGACATCTGAAATTTTGGAGACTATAGTGTATGGACCTTTCCATGAAATGAGAAGTCTATTCTCTCTTGAGGGAAGTAAGACAAACGCTTTGTCTCCAGGACAAAGTTGACGTAGGCGCCTTTTCTTGTTAGCAAATCGCCTAGCTTTTTCTTTCGCAAATTCGGAAGATGAAGTTGCTAATCTGCACGATTCGATAATTTTTTCCCTAAGAGCAATAACATATTCATATGACGATTGTGTATCATCGTCAATATTATCGGAAGTTATCAAATCGTGTAACAAGGACATCGGACCGCGCGGTTGCGCGCCAAAGACAAGTTCGAAAGGAGAAAACCCTGTATGCTCGTTGGGAACCTCTCTATAGGCAAAGAGAGCTGCAGGTAAAACCCTGTCCCAATCTTCAGGATGATCCTCCGTTATCTTGCCAAGTAAGTTCTTTAGTGTCCTGTTAAGACGTTCTACCAATCCATTGGACATTGGATGATAAATACTACTGAGAGACCTTTTAATGTCCAGCGTAGCCATTACCTGAGACATAACGTCCGAAATTAACTGAGTGCCGTGGTCCGACAGTATTTCTCCGGGGAATCCCAGACGAGAAAATATGAGCCAAAGAGCATCAGCGATATCGACAGTTGATATGCTCTTCAGAGGAATAGCCTCTGGCCAACGCGTGCACATGTCCACGCAAGTGAGGATAAATTGGTGTCCTCTGGCTGACTTAATCTTGAACGGACCAATGATGTCTATAGCCATTTTCTGAAACGGCCGAATCGGAATATCTGCAGCCTGAATAGGAGCACCCAACGGGCTGATCACCCATTTGCCAGTCACTTTGATTACGGAAACAATGACAAACGGATTGATTTGTCGTTGCCCTAAAGACGCCATTAGGCGTGATGGGAACAACGGCAAAGAAAATCTATTTGCTGTTGCCCTTAAGACGACACTAGGCGTAATGGCCACTGACTGCTTTGCCGGTCGTTGGCTAAGGACGGAAGAAGAAGAAGAATAGGAGCAGCATGTCTCGGACCTCTAGACTTGACCTCTTGACAAATTTTGCAAGATCGGCAATAAATTCGTATGTCTTTATTAACAAATGGCCAAAAGAAAGACGCAAGGACTCTAGTTTTAGTTCTGGAAAAACCCACATGTCCAGCACACTGAGAATCGTGTGCATGCTGAAGAAATAAGGATCTCATACACTTAGGCACAAGAATTTGCGAGTGCATAGACTTGTCCGAGTGTTGTACCATCCGTACCAATATACCATTCTTCATAGTAATATACGATTTGTGATTCGTATTTTGATTGGGATCCCCTTTCTTTGCAAGAAGGAAGAATTTCTTCAAAGACGGGTCCTCTTCTTGACGTTTAACAAACGAGTCATGGGAAATCACCAAGTGCTCGTCTTGGCTATCAACTCCATTACTATCATCAGATGAAGTTTGGGGATTAAGAGCTTGAGCTCTTGTCACCACTGCATTGACCGCTTGAATGTTTCGTTCTTCCCAACTAGAAATTTGTTGCGGGGTGCATTCCTTAACCCCATGAATACGACCGATTATAAGATCCGCAATAGGATTAGGAAGAAGACATGCATGGACATCTCCTATAAAGAAGGGAGTGTCAATCCTAATAATAGCAGTAGGATAACTTTCCATAGTACCACCAAATGTAACACATTTGATTGTTTTTCCAGTGGCACAGCAAGGATCTATCAGAGACTCCCTAACCCCGACGGTAGTACATCCTGAATCGAAAAGTACTGAGACTAGCCTATCATTTATTAGACCTTTATGTAAAATGAGAGATCCTCTCCCATCATGCGCAACTGTAGCAGGTAGAGCAGGAAGAGGGTGACCACAACTTAGAGTAGATACAGTCGATGAGTCGAACAATGTTAAGCATTGGGGGCATTCAGTTGCTCTCCCAAAATCGAAAGCACAACCAGTGATAGCCCTAGAGTTACCACTATCATTTACTGTATTATAGGCTCCATCAAACTCTTGTTGTGCAGAGTTTGCATGTTGGAAAGGTCTTTTTTTTGTTAAATCTAGGTCTGCCTCGATTATCATTTCCCCTGTAATTGCCTCGATTATCATTTCCCCTGTAATTGTTATCATATTGCCTATTGTAATCATCATTCCGGTTTGAATCCCGGTTTCTAAATTCACCATCGTCATAATCTTGACGTCGAGAATGATTATCTCGAAAGCTCGAATGGTTATTATTGCGATAACCCTTGCGAAAGTGTCTAAGATTATTACCATTAAAATTACGAGAACTACCATCTTGTCTCCAGTTCTTAGACGAAGAACCATCATATGTTGGATTACTCTGCTTATGAATGTAATTCTGATTACTTCTCCTATTCCAGTTTTGTTGAGCACCCTGAAATTTTCTATTGAAATTAGGGCCATATGGTGCTGCCGAAGCAGCTGGCAACCCTTCTTTCACTTTAGAATTGCTAACTGTAGCATGGGGATGCGCGGTGGCGTACTGGCAACAGTATTCCTCCATATCTTTTAAGTTTTTGGGTTTACGCTCATGAAGAAATGCAAGGAAAGAATCATTAACTGATGACAAAACCTTGTCTCTAAGTAATAAGTCCATTAGGCCTTCATATGTTTTCTCAGTGTGAGACAACTCAACCCATCGTGTGAATGTACGACGTATTTTTGTAACAAACTCAGAGAAATCTACTCAATTTTCTGGCAACATTGTCCTAAAACGAAGACGATAATCTTCCTCTTTCAGCTGGTATTTTTTTTAGCAGTGCTGCTCTGACAACATCATAATTAGTCCTGTCATGTTCGTCTATTGTCATAAGAGTAGTCACTGTGTCACCTGTAAAAAATTCCATCAGTTGTTCAACATATTTTTCCTTTTTTTATGTTATGCGTATCGCATAAAAATTGGAATCTATCTAGATAATCTGCTACGTCATCCTTTAAAGGATTGAAATGAGGTAGTTTGATCCTACTTACAAACTCCTTTGTCGTACTCGAAGTTGTTTGATGAGCACCTGGACTCGCCAATTTCAATTTCTCTAACTCCAAAGTTGCGAGTCTTTCATCAAGTTCCATTTTCTGTTTTCTTTCCTTATGTTCCATTTTTCTAATTTCAGCCTCAGCAGTAGCTTGAAGTTTTTTCTCCTCCGCAGCAGCTTGAGCTTTCCTCTCCTCTGCAGCAGCTTGAGCTTGAAGTTTTTTGTCTTCCATTTCCATCTGGAATTTTCTTTCATCAGCTTGAGCTTTTCTCTCCTCAGCAGTAGCTTGAGCTTTTCTTTCCTCAGCAGCAGCTTCTCTTTGATACCTTTTCTCTTCAAGTTCTAATCTTCTATTCTCAGCATCTAGCTTCTTTAGTTCAGCTTCTGCTCTCCTTTGTTCAGCTTCTGCTTTCAATTTAATTTCCTCTTTTTGTTTCTTTTCTTCTGACTTTAATGCAATGGCGAATTGAGCAGATGAATATTCTTCCAATTCTTTACCAGACTTACCAAGGGTTAACCCTTGCTGGATGAAGAAATCCAAATTAGACATTCTGTCTAATGAGATCAGAAACCTGAAAAAATTAACTAAATTACCTTTATATCCCAATCACCGTGGGCACAAGTCTTTTTTTTAAAAAGAACTTGCATATATATTTTACCTTATCTCAATCTTTGTGGACAACAAGTCTTTTGGCAAAGAACTTGTATAAATATCTCATATAATAATATTTTATTAACAATCTCTATATGAAGAGTATACCTTATCAATAATAATAATACATGACCAAGTGTATGTATGTAGACTGTGTATGACAATAATGTAGTACAATCATAAATACAAAGACAAAAATACAGAACAATGACCAAAAACGTTCGCGGAAGTCAAATAAACAATACAGCAAAAAGTAAAAAAAAATGTTACACAAATGTGTAATGATAACCGCGAAAAGTAAACAAGACAAATAGCAACACTGTTATAAACAAAAGGTTGTAAAGAAATAAACGAAAAGAAGAAGAGACCTACATATACAAACAAAACAAATCGAAACTCAAAGAATGAAAAAAAATAACGAAAACAACACTAACTCATGTCGTCACAGCTAACGTATATAGCAACAATTGTCGCTCGCAAATCCCAATTAAGGAAATTTGCAGTCCCTAACGACACGCTCTCAATAGATAACCTCTATTACGTGATATATATCTAAAGGAGTCACCTTTACCCAACCAGCCCGCTAAAGAACACAAGAAAAAAACACAACAACAGTAGAAGGAACATAAATAGCAATCAATTCAATGTGTTGCAAAATAAAGCTTAGTCACACATGATATTACAGTAACTAACTTGCTCCTTGCGAACACAGAAACAAAATGTCAAGCGCGCACTGAATGTCAAATCCACTGTAGCATAAAGTGGTTTTCACGAACATAAAGTTACTATGACCTTCTCGTATCTTGAGTCTTGCACATCGAATGTTTACAATTTCATGTACTGTTTACAAACTGGAACTTGACCTCGAACAATGTAACTTGAATGCTCGGGCGTAGAAAAGTCTGTTGTTGACTGAAACGTGTACCGTTTACTGTAAGGGACTTGACTTGCAGTTGTGGTCCACGTAGCAAATGCCTAGATGTTAACTTCAGTACTTGTCCTGTTGTGGTTTATGTAGCATTATAACATAAATGCTCGCACTGTTTATCTGGGTCAACAGTTGATGACCTATTTCTGTCCTGTGTAGACAAAACTTGAAAGCATAGAGTATGTGTGTTATTCTCAGTTGTCCACTTTGTTCCTCATGACATGTAGCACATGTAGAAATGTAAATTTCTGGACAACACTGGAGGCATAATAAATGTAGCATAAGTCCACGGAAATGTTAATTTCTCGCTCTGTCCAGCTTAAACCCACAAATGTAAGGTGTACTTGTCCTTCTCACCAAAATAGCCCCATCATCCAGAAGTGTAAGTAGCCTAGTGGGGTGTCTGTTTAAGGCTGGCGTGCTGTGTACAATGATCTATATAGCCCCATCAGCTGGCCTACCAGAAATGTAAATTTCTGGGCCACACTGGCGACATCATAAATGTATCAGAAGAGCCCACGTAACTGGTCCACCAGAAATGTAACTGTCTTTTTCTCTTATAGAAGTGATCACTGGCCCAAGACAGTATACATGTTGTTAGATGTGTAGTGCTGGCGTATGATGAACTGAGTGTGGGTGCGAATGAAGGCGCGTTTCAAAACATTTATTGACGATAACACACATAGTAGCATCAACAGGAACAGTCATTGTAAACAAGGTCATGCTGACCGGAAATCGATAATAATAATACATCAGGCGTTCAAAAGGGCTGGTAAACATTCCAATATTCGTGCATGGTCAATAATAATGTTATTCAATGACAGTTCAAAAATGCCGCCTTGGTATCTCTGACTAAACGCGTCAGATACCTTAATCACCTTGACACATAGGTACAACTTGGCATTCCCCGCCAATTGCACATTATCAGGCTGTAGTATAATAGCCGAAAACACAGGCCTCGTTCTGACGTTGGCTGTGTACTGCTGATAAGCAGGTTACCATCAACCCCGCAGTAATGCTTATGTGGACATAAATATGCCGCCAATCTGCGGCTCCCACAATATATCTTCGTCACTGGATTTCTGGATGGTATGAAGACTAATAGTCTTGGATGGCTACCTTGAGCACAACATATAAGTTCTGTAATATAGGACCGGTGAGTTGCAGTTCACAGACTAGGTAATCTTCTAACATGTTCTGCCACCGAAAGCGTAATAATGGAAAAAGTCGGTATTACCTAACAAGGAACTCTGCTGTCATTCCAACGCACAGAGATTCACTGGGGAAAACTGCCATCGCAGTCACTTCGAAGATTTTTCCCCGAAAAACACAATGGACTCTCGTCCCTTCAGAAACCAGGACACCTCACGGCTTGCCGGAAGTCTAACTCTACCCCGCGCTTAAAAAACCTGCCCAAGGCACACCCGAACTGTTTTACCTTTGAACTTAACACAATGACCCAAAAGGGAGATAACTCCAAATCAACCTGACATCGCAAGCAAAGACCCAATTATTCACCTAACTAGGATGAAAAAATATACGACCAATAGATCGATGTTTGAAACTCCATTGGAAGTGACAACAACAGGTACATGCCAATATCCTTTAGATAAATCGAATTTATTTGCCGAAGAAGGTTGCTGTAGATAGTCTATCCAGCAAAGAATCTAACAAAGGTAGAGGTTCAGCATAGAAAATAGGGGTTACGTTTGCGACAGTCAAAGTATAGTCCCATTTTGTTAGCATTCTTCATAACAATGACCATTAAAATGTACAACATTATTAGCCTCATCATAAGTAAAGATGGGAAACATGACCACCTGTAAATGATTTGTGCGAAGAATACATTCACGTCACTGAATAAGAAAAAGTATGAAGTTATTTTGTTTTGCAAATGGTGTAACCCGTCTTGTAGCACCTGAAGAAAGAAACATTATTGTTAATGCAGCCAAACTAACCAATGTAGTGGCCAGTATATTACTTACTTACTTAGTCGTTCTCTTTCTACCGTGAGGTGTAGAGGTTTGGAAGAGAGAGTGCCAGACTATCCTATCGGCTGTCTTCCTCCTGGCCTGGTTCCATTCTAGTCCTCGGTCCTTCAAAGATTGTCTAATTTTGTCCTCCCAGCGGACTCTGGGTCGTCCTGGGGGTCTGGATCCCTGGCTCTTTGTTTCCCATGCTTGTCGTGGTAGCCGGTCTTCTCCCATTCTGCAGACATGGCCAAACCATCTTAGTTGGGACTGTTCTACTTGGGTTTGCAGGGGGTGGGATTTAAGGCCTTGACGTATCGTCTGGTTGCGTACCATGTCTCTTCTTGTTACTTCAACCACCTTCCTCAGATACCTCATTTCTGAGGTTTGGATCTGGCTTTTGTGGGTTGTAGTCATTGCCCATGACTCGCATTCATATGTCAAGACTGGGATAGTATATACCAGATTGAATCATGGTATGTCAGCATCTGAAAGAAAAAAATCCAAAGTAATATTAATCTCCATGAAGTTTCCAAATGAAAAGGAAAAACCAAATAGTAAAAAGACATTGGAAACAAATAAAACAATGAGCCAAATATAAAGTTTTGACTGAAGAGCATCTGACCAAAGTGAACATGACACATGATCATCATCATCATTAATAGATATCACATCATCACCGATGGATATGGTAAGTCCCTTTTCAGCAGTATCATCTGATTCTTTCGAGTCAGAATATTCATCTGATGACTCCTCATCACAAACCCGGCTGAAAAAGGAGGAGGGCGGCCTGCATGGAGAGCGCAGGAGGCAGCCCCTCCACCGTGCAAAGGCACAACAGGCCAATCCAATCACCTGTTTGCTTTAAATCATGATTACGCGAACTACAAGAGAGAAAACTGGACTGATTCTAAAGGCGACGAACTGGAACGGACTACAGACTACGACTTATGGAACTTGGAACACAAGAAGTATAAATGGGAAAGAAGAGGAGCTGGTGGAAGAGATGAGGAAAGCAAAACTAGAAATCCTAGCTATAACGGAAACAAAGAAAAAGGGACAAATCATGGATCTCGATGGCAACACGCTGCTCTACAGTGGTGTACCCACATCTGAAAGAGCTAAAGGGGGCGTGGGTTGCATTGTGACCAAAAACTAAAAAGATAGTATCAAGGGATGGAACTTTGTCCCGGAGCGCATTATGGTTTTAAAACTAAAAGAAGGAGAAACCATAGTCAACCTGGTCATAGTGTATGGGCCAAATGAGGATGAGAGAGCAGAGATCAAGGAGGAATTCTTCGAGCTGCTTCAAAGGACAGTGGATGACTGCCTAGATGAAATTATCATGCTCGGAGATTTCAATGCCAGAGTTGGAAATGACCATGCTAAATGGGGTGGAGTTATAGGAAGATATGGAGAAGATACTCTCAATGACAATGGAAAGCGACTCCTTAGATTCTGCAGTGAGCAGAATATGATCATTACAAACACAAAGTTCCCCCATAAGCACATATATGCATACACTAGACGTGAATCAACAAAGAATGAGAAGTCAGTGATCGACTATGCCATTGTTAGGAGGAGCTCATTCAAATATGTCCGGTATGCTAGAGTATGGAGGGGGCCAGAGATTGGAAGTGATCACTACCTGCTTACAATCAAAAGAACTGAAAGAGTTGCTCAGCCTAGGAACTGCCCAACATCACGCAAGAAACCAAGTAAATTAATATTAGACAAACATAAAGGTATGTTTTCAGGCACTCGTAAGAAATAAAGAAGTAGAACACTTGGACAACAGAAAAACAACAGACGTGAGTGGCTTACCCAGGGTTCGAACCCCGTACCTTCCGTACGACAACTCCGCCTAGCCATCAAGCGAATCACACTGACCCCACGGCCAGCTAGGCATCCCCAAAAAAAGATGCTTTGCTGGCTATTTATCAGTACGAAACACACAAGATAACACCGGAAGTATACAGTGGGCAACTCAGCCCTTAAATGACGCAATCACTTCTGTTGTTCTCCTATTAACAGTATGTGTCAGTCCAAACAAGACAAAGACCTTGATACTGGGTCCAGTAAATAGTAGAAGACTAAAGGACATTAGTATAGAACAGAGGGTAGGTTTCTGGTATTGTATAAACATAAATAACACATAAGGAAGGGAAACCCGAGGCCTGTAAACAGTAAATTAATATTAGACAAACATAAAGGTATGTTTTCAGGCACTCGTAAGAAATAAAGAAGTAGAACACTTGGACAACAGAAAAACAACAGACGTGAGTGGCCAAGTGTTCTACTTCTTTATTTCTTACGAGTGCCTGAAAACATACCTTTATGTTTGTCTAATATTAATTTACTGTTTACAGGCCTCGGGTTTCCCTTCCTTATGTGTTATTTATGTTTATACAATACCAGAAACCTACCCTCTGTTCTATACTAATGTCCTTTAGTCTTCTACTATTTACTGGACCCAGTATCAAGGTCTTTGTCTTGTTTGGACTGACACATACTGTTAATAGGAGAACAACAGAAGTGATTGCGTCATTTAAGGGCTAAGTTGCCCACTGTATACTTCCGGTGTTATCTTGTGTTTTTCGTACTGATAAATAGCCAGCAAAGCATCTTTTTTTTGGGGGGGATGCCTAGCTGGCCGTGGGGTCAGTGTGATTCGCTTGATGGCTAGGCGGAGTTGTCGTACGGAAGGTACGGGGTTCGAACCCTGGGTAAGCCACTCACGTCTGTTGTTTTTCTGTTGTCCAAGTGTTCTACTTCTTTATTTCTTACGAGTGCCTGAAAACATACCTTTATGTTTGTCTAATATTAATTTACTGTTTACAGGCCTCGGGTTTCCCTTCCTTATGTGTTATTTAAGAAACCAAGTAAACGAACGGGAGAAATGAGCATTAAGACCTACACGCTGAGAGAGCCAGAAATTAAGACCAGATATCAGGGGCTTATGGCTACAGCAGTGGGAACCACAGAAGAACAGCCTGATGACTTGGAAACCTTCTAGCTTAAATTCAAGGACATCATAAAGACAGCGGCTGCAGAAGCATGTGGTGAAGTCCGACTTGAAAACTAGAGAAAGAGGACACATTGGTGGACAGAGGAAGTCAAAGAGACAATAAGAGAGAAGAAAATGGCATGGAAACATACATAGGAGCTAAAAACACAGCAGGACAAATAGGGAAATAAAGAGAATATGTGATACTCAGAACAGAAGCAAAGAACAAGGTGCTAGCAGAAGTCCTGGGAAAAATTAGGAGAAAAGCTAGAAAAAGATGCGCAAGAAAACCAGAATTTGTTTTATAAGACCCTAAAGAACACGAGGAAGGAAAAACAATGCCCTCTCAAATTTATAAACGACAAGCAAGGCAAATTGCTTACTGCCCCGAAGGAAGTAATGGAAAGATGGAAAGAATTTATTTTCTCAGAACTCCTTGATGGTAAGCAAGGTCAAGCATCAGAAATGATAACCACTAGCACATAAGAGGAAACCAATGATGGTGACGATGACATAAAGATGGAAGAACTGAAGGCAGCACTGGAGAAAATCAAGATGGGCAAAGCAGCAGGGCATGATGGTATAACACCAGAAATGGTTAAGTACATGGGCGCATCAGGCGACCTATTACTCTTAAGGGTCCTACAGGCAGCGTGGTGCAACAAGACCCTACCAAAAGATTGGGAGATTGCCATCATAACACAACTTTTCAAAAAATCGACAATTTGGAAACCATAGAGGCATATCTCTTTTCAGTGTTCCTGGTAAAATCTACTCTAGAATCCTAAAGCAGAGACTCCGATGCCTAGCTGAGCCACAATTGGATGAGGTCCAGTGCGGATTCCGAGCAAACCGAAGTACTCAAGACCAATCTTCACACTCAGACAGCTGAGTGAAAAGGCCCTTGAGTATAAGAGCGAGATCCATCTTTGTTTCATAGATCTGGAAAAGGCGTTTGACAGGGTCCCCTGGAGCAAACTTTGGGACTGTTTAGCAAGGAAGAACATTCCAGCACCTCTGATTCATGTTATACAGAGCTTCTGCACGTCTTGCAGAAATTATGTGAGGACAGCAAACCATAAGTCAGAAGAGTTCAGGACCACCACTGGTGTAAGACAAGGTGATGTCTTGTCATCTTATCGTTTCATACTCCTCATGGACGATGTCATCAAGGCATGTAAGGAGAGAACAAGAAAGTATTCAGTGGGGTACTGGAAGATGAGACAGGTCTGTATTTCAGAGCTGGCATTTGCTGATAATGTTGCCCTGATTGCTAAATCAGAGACACATCTCCAATCCAACCTACAAGTCTGGAAGGAAGAGCTGGAGAAGAGAGGGATGGTCATAAGTAGCTCTAAAACAAAATCCATGGTGATATCACGAGAAGAAAGAAGACATCAGATTAAGCTGGGAGAACAGGTCCTGGATCAAGTCAACCACTTTAAATACCTCGGAGCTAATATAGACAGAAAGAGAGACATCAGAGAAGAGTTGGCCACTCGAAAAGCAGCAGCTGGGAGTTTTTTTCAGGCCATAAATCGAGGATTCCTCAGCAAGAGAGAGGTTGGTAAGAAAACGAAGATGGCTGTATACCGCTCCACCTATGTCCCAGTCTTGACATATGGATGCGAGTCATGGGCAATGACTACAACCCACAAAAGCCAGATCCAAAGCTCAGAAATGAGGTATCTGAGGAAGGTTGTTGAAGAAACAAGAAGAGACATGGTCCGCAACCAGACGATACGTCAAGGTCTAAAATCCCACCCCCTGCAGACCCAAGTAGAACAGTCCCAACTAAGATGGTTTGGCCATGTCTGCAGAATGGGAGAAGATCGGCTACCGCGACAAGCATGGGAAACAAAGAGCCAGGGATCCAGACCCCCAGGACGACCCAGAGTCCGCTGGGAGGACAACATTAGACAATCTTTGAAGGACCGAGGACTAGAATGGAACCAGGCCAGGAGGAAGACAGCCGATAGGATAGTCTGGCGCTCTCTCTCTCCCAAACCTCTACACCTCACGGTAGAAGGGGAACGACTAAGTAAGTAAGACTCCTCATCTCCCTGAAGATCATCAAGGGACTCCTCAATGATGGGAGGAAGAAATTTATTATTATCACCAACTCTCAAACCTGTGTTACTTTGTTTATGATCATGTGACCGTGCATGCATCTGCTTAAGAGCCTGTGCTCTGGTAGTATCAACCCTTGCAGTAAATAAATGTTGTTGTTCCCAATGTGCAATGTCCCTCATAGAACATTCTCTCAGTCCTGGAATGTTACCCAAAATTATTCCAGCCACTGGTTTTCCCAACAGACAAACTAGAGTCTTTCCTTTAAAATAAGGGGTGTCTAAAATACTTGCAGCAGTTGGATAATATTCAACTGTGCCCCCGAATGTGATGCACTTGACTTCTTTGCCTGTGTAATCCGCATGGTCCACCAATGTTCTTCGAACCCCCACAGTGGCGCAACCAGTGTCCCTGAGCACTGAAACAAGTTGGTTGTTTACAAAAACCTTTATTGAACACTAATTATCCTGTCCCATCATAAGAGGACATGACTGGCAAAGGGTGGCCGCTCAGGAGCCTAGGGACCCCCTCCAGCTGAAACAAAGAATTGCATTCAGAACAATTAGCACTATTGGACAAGTCCACACTACATGCATATGCGTGAGAAGCAACATTGTTATTGTGGACATTGTTAACTGTATTATTTTCATTGTTTCCATAGAATGACCTATGTCCTCTGTTTGATTGGAAATTGTATCCACCTCTGTTCCAATCCCTGCTAGGTCTGGAAGAGTATTGTTGAGGTATATATCTATCATTATATGATTGGAAGTTACTTTGAGGTTGCTGTGACCTATTGTTAAAATTTTACCTCCCTCTGAAAGATTCAGTATTATGATCTCGATTCAATTGAAAATTTCTATCCACACTATTTGATCTTTGTCTGGGTGGATTGTACGTCATAGTTCTAGCTGATGCCACTGGCAATGGATCCTTTATGTTAGCCCTGCTAAGATTTCTTCCAGGATGTGCAATTTGGTACTGTCGTCCAAGAATTTCCAAAGCAGACAATGATTCAGGCTTCCTCTCTTGTAAAAATGACAAAATGACGTTCCCCCCCCCATGACAGAAGACAACACTTGTCTCTTAAAATTAACTCAGCCAGCCCAAATTTTTTAAAATCAATTTTTGACAAATCAACCCATCTTAGAAATAACAGAAGATGTGCAGATCATATATTCACCCTCAGGAACATTATAGCGCAGTGCTCAGAATGGCAGAGACAACTATACATTAACTTTGTTGATTTTGAAAAGGTTATCGACAGCAAACACAGGGACATCCTATGGAAAATACTGAGTGCTTATGGAATTTACAGCTGTATTGTTTCGATTATAAAAAGCCCCTATTCTAACTTTATATGCAGTGATGGATTGAGTAATCTAACTTTCGAAGTGAAAACAGGAGTACGACAGGGATGCCCCTTATCAACAACATTCTTTTTGACAGCCATAGATTGGGTGATGCGCCAGACAACTGAGGGCAGTCCAAGAGGAATTAGATGGACAACATTTTCTACACTGGAAGGCCTGGAACATGAAGATGACATTGCACTACTCGCGCATCCACATCAACACATCCAAGAAAAAACCGATAGACTGAATAAGTATGGCCAGTAGGTTGGTATGAACATCAATCTGAAGAAGACAGAGGTCATGACACTAAATGTGGGCAATCCTGAGCTAATAAGGAACCAGAAGTTAGAACAGACAGACACGTTTACTTACCTAGGATGCACAGTAACACCTGACCCCCCGAGAGAAAGCGAAAGAGAGGCCGACCAAAAACAACTTGGCAGAGAACTGTGGAAGCCGAGATGCAAAGAATGAACCAGAATTGGGGCACTGTACGAAGGATGGCCGCCGACCGAGCAAAGTGGAATCAATTTGTTGCTGCCCTACAAGTCGCCACCAGGCGTGATGACCACTGACTGCTTTGAGGGTTGGCGGCTATGGATCAAAGAAGAAGAAGAAGATAGTTAACAAAGTTAAAATTAGAGTGATGTAAGAAAATGAAGCACGGATGTTTTCACCACTGGTAATGACTTGAAAGTGGCTATCATTAAAAGAAAAAGTTTTTTTTTGCTGGGCCTGACTGCTATACTTAACTAGCCAGGTATTGACAATGATTTGTTGTTGGTATTGGGTTCTGTTACTGTGGGTTCCCAAGGTGTTGTTGACTGTTTCGTCAATCGTCAAATTCTGTGGCAGTAGCACGCCCCTGGCGGTAATGCTGGGGATAACTACACGAATTTTCAAGGCAAGTGCCTTGAAGACCCGTCTGATGTAGACGTTTAGCGTAGCCTGCTGGCAACTTGAACCACAGAATTGTACCACAATTCCGATTATCGGGAATGAATTTACAGACTTACTGTTTGATGCGTGCCGTCCATCAGTTAAAGTAATATATACTGAAGCACATTAAAAACGCACCACCTGTATAATCCAGGAACAGAGTGTGAAATGTAAATATAAGTGTGTACAAGTTTACATATTTGGAATCTTTATTCATTTTCCTATGAATCCATGCTGGTCATTAATTTGTACATTTGATTGTTATGAAATTCATTGCATTCTGTGCAGGCAAGGGAGAAAACCAAAAATACAAAAAAATGCACGTGCGTTATCCTGCTGGAGAAGCTGCAGTCTGGATAAATTGTGAACGCAGGAGCAACCAGTGCATCCAGAACCTCATCTCGATATGTCACAGCATTAACATTTCCACGGAAGACGTGAAGAGGCAAACGATGGTGAAAACTAAATCCTCCCCAAATGTGAATACTGCCACCTCGAAATCGGTTGACACAGCAATCTGCAAAGCGCTCTTCACACCGTCGCTAAATCCGCATACGTCCATCTGCAAAGGATATGTTGAATCTGTTCTCGTCTGTGAATAGGACAGCATTCCACTGCAGTCTAGTCCATCTGATATGTTGCTCTGCCCATTGCAGGCGCTGCTAACGATGTCTGTGAGTCAAGTTTGGCCCAACATAAGGTCGTCTTGCAGTAAGGCCTGTATCTCTGAGTCGTCGTATGACTGTCATTCGAGAGACTTGCCCATGTCTACCCACTATTGCTCTTGCTGTTTGACTTGCCGAGAGAGTCAATTCATTAGGTGACTCAGCACAATATGACAATCTTGCGCAGGGGTAGTAACTCGTGGTTGGCCACTCCGAAGTCTATCCCGGGCACTGCCAGTGGTTCCGTAACGTTCATTGAGACGTACAATAGTGCTGTGGTGGCAATTCATCCTTCTGGCAATGGCCCGCGAGCTCATTCCGGTCTCCAACATACCAATGGCTCGTTGGCAGTCGTTTTCAGATAGTCGCTGCATTTCAAGCACATGTACTGGGTGTTTTGTCTCAACGGCCTTTTTATACCGAGTATACTGCCACAACGCGTACACATTTTCAGGGTCATAGCTGTTGAGAATCGTGTTGCACGTGTAACTTTCATCGTTTTCATGTAGTCTGTACACAAACCCATGGGTTGAATCTTGCACTTTCCATTCCAGCAGCCATTCGCTCTCTACCTCATGGCAAACACGGGGAAAATCCATTCCCACACTTTTTTTTGCCAGCTTCTCGGCATCAGTATATATAATAGTGGTGCGTTTTTAATGTGCTTCAGTATATATATAAATAATCGGAACAAGGTCCGTGGCCAAATACACACATAGGGGTATATCGACAGACACGTATCAACGTTAATTCTAATGTAAGCGAAACTCCTTTTCAACTTTCACACTTTATTCATGTACAGTACATAGCTCCATCAATTATATCAATATTTTCAAGCCCAATGACAAAGGCAGTAATATGCAGTCTTCATAATGTCGTCAGGCAGTCCGTTCCGCTATGGAGACGCTATCCTTGAATTCTCAACAGTTTAATATATTTGATACTTTCGACACAATAAGGAAAAGTACTTCCTGACATTCAAAGAAGCTAAGAACACCTCATCAGAGTATATTGATGCCCTAGTGATGGTAAAATTCAGGTAAAACACAATAGACTGCAGGAGCAAACACATTTGCGACCTCTCTCATTAAAACACAATCGGCATCTCCTCTTGCAGACGATAAAACCCCACTTCTGCTAAATTGGCGTCTGCTACCGTTCTTTCCCGGCATGACGTCATTTCCGTTTATTGAGAGTAAATTCGTAATAAAATATAAGAAATGAAGCTCTGTCGAGCTGAAGATACTTCACACATAATCGTTATGAACCCCCTCTTTATATTTGTATCTTGTGGAAAAGTTATTAAATAATCAAAGATTTTATGTCTCTGTTAATAAAGTCAGTGGATTACCGTTGAAGTGCCGACACATAGGCACGTAACTGTAGGTGGATAGTAGATATGATGCTGACAATTTCCTTTCGTTCACTTGAATGACCAGACTGACACAGTCCCTGGTGTAGAATAGTATAGTAGACCGCTTGGTCCAATAAAGTTTCACTTCTCTCTCTCTCTAGTAAAATCACCAGGGTCCTGGTACTACAGTAGCACCAGAACAAAAAACCCCGAAACAAGGTTATGATTCTGTACAACATGTCTATAATATATTTCCACAATCAATACATGGCATAATTCAATAAAAGAAAAGGGTCAGATCCCTCTGACCACCCCATGTCAACCATTTTCTTTTGAGATAACAACTCATACCAGTGCTCCTGTTCTTTTCCCTAATGGCTACAACGCCTCTGACACTGCAACAATGATTCTCTCCCATAGAATATTGTGGGTTAGCCTTCCCACTGGTAACTGTGGAAATCATTTTAAGTTATACAACTCATGTCATTTTTTACTGCTTGTGTGCAACACCACAGACCCTGCATAAGTCTGCTGGGGACCTCTGTACTTAGAAGTAACGCCTTCCCAATCAAGCAGTATCTCATACACCAAATTTTGTTGTAATAATAAGGTTAATAAAGTCATTCTTACCACAATTCAAAGAAATATCACAAACATACGTTGACTGGCATTAGCATTAAGGTAAGTTTAGCTTTGCCCCAGTCCAGACTGCCAAGAATTATTATTTCACTCTAGGCACTGCTGTTCTCAACGCAGCTTGCTTTCAAAAACTTCTGTATCACCTGGCGACAAGCCTTTGCTTGCTTTTGCCAATATTATCAGACCGGCCCAATCAGCGAGAGTCTAGCTTTTTCAATTCAAAATTTAAAAAAACAAAAGCCAAACTCCAAACTTCTAGGAGTGAGTCTTAAAATATATTTAGCTTTTTTGCCTAACCAATACCCTCCTTCCTATACTCTTCTATCAACCAATCGGATTTGAATCACTCTAATGCCTCTTTTTAAACTAGCGTCCCCCACTAACGTGATGGATAAATGAGCGAAAACAACAGTCTGTCCGTCTTAGCGTGCGTAGACATATAGTATTATCTCAATATCTTGGCTAATAATTAGACTACCATATATGTTTAAATATATTATTGCTCAGGGGACACTAAGCTATCTTTATATATTATTTTTATGGCGATATCATTTGTCGTTTAGATTTTCAGTTTTGTCACTGTTAATCGACAATTTCAACTTTTCCAAAAGTCGGCCATCTCCCCCCCTTTCTTTTTTTTTCCATTCAAATAAACCAACTAGTTTGTGTTACGTCAGAAATACACTACTCGGCGAGAATTGAAAACTGTCTGTGTGTTTATGTGTTCTGGCTTGTCCAACAGAGAGGTTATAGTATTAGTCCCGCGTGCAGAGCGAAGAGGGGTTTTTGCCAAGCGTTGGTAGTATTGGCGTTAATTATTACAGTCGTTTCGTTCTTGCTACTGGAAAATGTCCGAGTTACTACTAATTTGAGCGTTAAAGTTCAAATATTACGTTAATTCAGACGGTAGGTTGGTGTCCCCAGTTCTGGCAGATTGTTAATTGTAAGAATCAAAACCGAAACTAAGAAAGCGTGTTAGATTTTACGGCGGGATCATTTTATAAGCATTTCCTCTGCAAAAAAGGCAGCGCTATCATGGCGTAGAGACGATTTTAAGCAGACACTTACGGTCGGGTTTATTTATCATCATAGGACCAAAATCTTACTGAATTTAGCGATTATCTCACAGAATTTGCTACAGACATCTCAAGTCTTGTCTTGATTTCTTTACTTGATCTTCCATCACTACGTATAGTGGACCCCAGATATTTAAAGGTGTTCACTTCTTCTAATTTTTGCCTATTTAACGTAATGTTTCTTATGGCTATTCACCAATATCTTGCTTTTTCTATATTAATTTCCACCCCATACGTTCTTGTTACTTTCTCCAGTCTAGAGGTAAGGTCTTAAAGTTCTGATTCTTTTCCAGCTATAAGATCGATATCATCCGCAAAACGTAGATTGCAAAGAGGTCGACCTCCAATCGATATGGTTGTTTTATATTCGTAGAGAGCCTCCTGCATTATACGTTCTAAATATATATTAAAAATCACTGGGGACAGGATACATCCCTGACGAACTCCTACAGTTGTTTTGAAAAATTCTCCAATGTCATTGCTTGGCTAATATATAAAGGAGCGCAATTTTACTTAGTGAATGATATAGTGGTTAGAGCGCTGGTTTCTCGCGACAAAGGTGCCAGGTTCGATTTACAGTATCGACACGCTCAAATCTATCCAGCTGTAAATTGGTAGCTGACTTTTCTCTTGAGTTAGGGACGGGAAAGGCAGCAAGGAAGGGATCTGGTCACCCTACTTTTAAAGTTGGTCCTAGTATAGTGAAGTCTCTAACACTTCACTTTCCTAGGTCTGTATCTGCTATGTGGCTACCTTTCCCTTAAACACTAGATGAAAACTGCAGTTTAACAATAAATCAGCAAATTGTCCCGAAGATTTTTATTTCTTTATTTCGAATTTCGTGAGTAACGTGGCGTAAAATTCCTGATATTTGCTACTTTCTTTTTCTCTTCAAGAAGCACCTTGTAGCAATTAAGATGTTGTTATACGTTACAGTAGAACAGCGTTCCATTTTGGGGGTCATGCATCATGCAATGACACTGCTTCTTGGCCATACAACCACCCTGAATGAGCTTGACGAGCACATGAGTAGTAGGGTATGGCGGAAACGGGTATAATTCAGGCGTTGGAGCGTGACTTTTATATAGCAAAATACTCCGATTTTTCAGGCGTTGGAATTTCAGGCGGATTGTCAGGCGGATGCGCGTGACTTTTATATAAGAAAATGTGGTGGCGCGTGGTGGAGGCGCGTGACTTTTATATAAGGAAATGTGGTGGCGTGTTGTGGTGGCGCGTGACTTTTATATAAGGAAAATGTGGTGGCGCATTGTGGTGGCGCGTGCCTTTTTATATAAGGAAAATGTGGTGGTGGAGCTGTTTTTTTATATAGTAATACATAAGTTCGATAATGGCATGTTGTTGTGTTGTATGTTATACATATATTTAGACAATATTTAATTTACAATATGTAGACGATATTTACTTTACAGGAAGACAATATTTAGTTATACAATTAGACATATATTACAATATTTATATTACAACAGTTAGACTATATATATATATATATATATATATATATATATATATATATATATATATATATATATATATATATATATATATATATATATATATAAAAGAAAAAACACTAGATACATTTTATATATTTATTGACAAAGAGGCGTTAGCTGGTCTATGGGTGCTGTAGGGTGACGTCTAACCTCACTACTACGGTCGTGCCGGCCATACGGCTACAATGTATAAGCTGTGTGGTGTTGGTGGTATTGCTTTTGGCTTGCTTGGTGTTATGTGTTGTTGTATTGTGTGTTGGTGTGTTTGTTTATACATATATACATACAATATATATACATATAAAATATAAAAATCGATAATGACGGCAAAAAAAATCGATAATGTTGGATTAGTAGGTTACTAAGGGCGTTTTTGAAGCGAGTGGAGTCTTTTTGTGCTGACGGGGGTGACGATGCATTTTGGGCTGTAGCTGGCGGTTGTAGGTTAGGGGGGATTTTTGTGTGTTGTGTTGTGTGTTGGTGTGTTTGTTTATACATATATACATACAATATATAAACAATATAAAAAATCGATAATGACGGAAAATTAAAAAAATCGATAATGGCGAGTAGTTACTAAGGGGGTTTTTGAAGCGAGTGGAGTCTTTTTATGTTTGCGCGGGTGACGACGCATGTTGGGCTGTAGCTGGCGGTTGTGCCAGCATTGAGAGGTGGGAGTGAAGTGTTACAGACGTCACTATAGTTGTTGTTATGTGTTGTGTATTACAATATTTAGTTATACATATATTTAGACATATATTACAACAGGTAGACAACAGTTATACACATATTTAGACATTTATTACAACAGTTAGACTATATATATATATATATATATATATATATATATATATATATATATATGTATATATATATATATATATATATATATATATATATATATATATATTATATATATATATATATATATATATATATATATATATATCTTCTTCTTCTTCTTCCATCCTTAGCCACCAACCGGCAAAGCAGTATGTGGCCAGTACGCCTAGTGGCGTCTTAGGGCAACAACAAATTGATCAATCTATCGCTGTTTCCACCACGCCTAGTGGCGTCTTTGTGGAACAAAAACAGACCAAACAATCTATCGTTGTTTCCGTAATCAGATTGGTTGGCAAGCAGGTGATCAGCCCACTGTGCGAAGTTTTTACGGGATGGGGTAAACAGCCCCATGCCCAACCCTCCTTAGTCGCTTTTTACGACATGCGTGGTAGGGTGCAGTGTTACTATTCTTTGCTCCCCTTTCGGGCCCCGGCAACACACGGGTGATATATATATATATATATATATATATATATATATATATATATATATATATATATATATATATATATATATATATATAAAGAAAACACTAGATACATTTTATATATTTATTGACAAAGAGGCGTTAGCTGGTCTATGGGTGTTGTAGGGTGACGTCTAACCTCACTACTACGGTCGTACCGGCCATACGACTACAATGTATAAGCGGTGTGGTGTTGGTGGTATTGCTTTTGGCTTGCTTGGTGTTATGTGTTGTTGTATTGTGTGTTGGTGTGTTTGTTTATACATATATACATGCAATATATAAAAAATATTAAAAAATCGATAATGACGGAAAATATTTTTTTTAAATCGATAATGGTTGGTTAGTAGGTTACTCAGGGGGTTTTTGAAGCGAGTGGAGTCTTTTTGTGCTGGCGCGGGTGACGACGCATGGGTGTGTGTAAATTTTGGGGTGTAGCAGGCGAGTGTGCCAGCATTGAGAGGTGGGAGTGAAGTGTTAGAGACTTGAGTATACTAGGACCAGCGTCGAGAGGTGTGAGTGAAGTATTAGAGACTATACCAGGGACAGCAGCGAGAGGTGGGAGTGAAGTGTTAGAGACGTCACTATACCAAGTCCAGCATCGAGAGGTGGGAGTGAAGTGTTAGAGACTATACTAGGGCCATCGTGGGAGTGAAGTGTTAGAGACGTGACCAGGTCTAGCATCTAGAAGTGGTAGTGAAGTTTTAGAGACCTGCCTATACTAGGTTTAACATCTAGAGGTGCGAGTGAAATGTTAGAGTTCTAGAGGTGTGAGTGAAAGAGACGTGTCACTATACTAGGAACAGCATTGAGAGGTGGGAGTGAAGTGTTAGAGACTTGACTATACCATTTTTTGTGTAGGTATTTTAATTGTTATGTGTTGTTCTATTGTGTGTTGGTGTGTTTGTTTATACATATATACATATACAATATATATAAAAATATAAAAAGTCAATAATGGTGGAAAATATAAAAAAAATCGATAATGGCGGGCTAGTAGGTTACTGAGAGTTTTTCTAAGTGAGAGTGTGGGGGGTTATTGATTTTGACTGATTGGGGAGATGACTCATAGATGTGTTGAGGGGTAGTGCTGGAGTAAGACAATGTAAAAGCGGTGGGGTGTAGGTGGTAATGGTTTAGTTCTTGTCTCGTAATTTTGTGTGTAGGTATTGTAATTGTTGTGTGGTGTAGTGTAACTGGTGGGTTTTGGTTTTTGGGTGGTTGTGTTGTGTATGAGTCGGCCTTGTGTTGGCGAGTACAGATAAAAGACTAGCTTATTTTGATGTTTATTGAGACCATTAGTACATTTTTTCCGCCCCGCGTTTGTTGTGTAATGAGAACCTCCAAAAAAGAAAGTGTGTTTGTCTGGTGGTTTGTGTGCAGGTATTGGTGTGAATTACAACTAATTGGTGTTAGCTTTCTTGGTGTGATAGTCCTTTTCACAGTGTAAAATCAGTATTGGTTATCTGTAGTGTTTTAAATAGTTTTGTTAAGCCATTATTTCTATAATATTTAGGGGCCATCTCGACGCCGTATAAACGTTAGATGTATATTTATCAGATCACCGAGAGCGTATGCGCATGCGCGCATAACTTCACACGTCAAAAAAAAAGAAAACTTTACAGGAGCGATTATATGTTGATTTTTCACTGTCACTTTTAAAGAGGTCATACCGCAGACTTGTGTAGATTGACTAATTATTGTGGAGGTAGTGTATTCTTAAGCAATAACAGGAGATTTTTGTGTATTTAATGAAAGTTTAGGTATAGGTACACTGTCTAAATGTGAGCTCATCAGAACGTTGTTATCTATGTGGATGTGTTGTAGACTTGTTACAAACAACATCAAGCTGATTTAGACGTAGCTTTAATATTTTTTATTGGAAGGAGTTCCAAAACCTTCACGCAACTATGTTGCTACTTGACTTGACTAACCGAAACCATTCGACTCTCTATGCTAACGGAGTTTCACGTGGTCTACGCTCAATGGTTTCCTCGCGAAATCTGCCCCGACCCTCGATCTGGTTTCATAACTAGCGGTAACACAGTTAGCGAAACTTCTGCGGACTTAACACCACGTGGCTCACACATACCTTGTGTATATCATCAATGATAAACTCTCTCTGGGCACCGAAATTGATAGCCTCATTCACAAAGCTGCAGCTACCTTTACCCGCCTCACATCACGTGTCTGGGGAAACGCCAAACTCACAACGAAGACCAAAGCTGCGGTATATAACACCTGCATCACCAGTACACTTCTATATGTTAGTGAGACCTGGACAATCTATGCTAAGCAAGAAAGAAGGCTCAATACCTGCCATCTACCGTGTCTGCGCCACCTCCTCGGCCTTACACCTCTCGCTGCTGTCCCTGGTATAGTCTCTAACACTTCACTCACACCTCTCGACGCTGGTCCTAGTATACTCAAGTCTCTAACACTTCACTCCCACCTTTCAATGCTGGTCCTAGTATAGTGACGTCTCTAACACTTCACTCCCACCTCTCAATGCTGGCACAACCGTCAGCTACAGCCCAACATGCGTCGTCACCCGCGCCAGCACAAAAAGACTCCACTCGCTTCAAAAACCCCCTTAGTAACCTACTAACCAACCATTACCGATTTTTAAAAAAATATTTTCCGTCATTATCGATTTTTTATATTTTTTATATATTGTATGTATATATGTATAAACAAACACACCAACACACAACACAACACACAAAAATCCCCCCTAACCTACAACCGCCAGCTACAGCCCAACATGCATCGTCACCCCCGCCAGCACAAAAAGACTCCACTCGCTTCAAAAACCCCCTTAGTAACCTACTAATCCAACATTATCGATTTTTTAAAATTTTCCGTCATTATCGATTTTTATATTATATATATATATATATATATATATATATATATATATATATATATATATATATATATATATATATATATATATATATATATATATATATATATATATATATATATAATAAATTCTTTAAGCACCAAACACGGCGCATAAGGCAGAAAACAGTGCTCTCCAGGTTGTTCGTTGTGACGCCACTCCTCTTAGCTCTTGCACATTATTTAGGCCCAACGTTCTTCCTTCTCTTATTATTGTTCTTCTGAGTGTTTCTTTTGGTCTTCCTTTTTTTCCTCTTACCCTCAGGAACCCAAGTGAGCGCCTGTAGTGGTATTCTGTTGTTTTGCATTCGTAGGACATGACCGATATATGACCATCGTCTTTTCCTTATATAGTCGGAGACATATTTCTGCCTAGAGTCTTCTCTTATTGAAACTTTCAACTTTCTGTATATATATATATATACAGTAGAACCTCCATAGTTGACCACCTCCCTACATTGACCACCTCCCGAAGTTGACCACATTTTCATAGACCGGACACATGTACTCAATGGAAGACGACCTCTATAAGTTGACCACCTCTGTAAGTTGTATCTTGACCACTTGGACTATGACACACAATAGTAATTTACCCTCTATTACTTGACCAGTTTAAAAAAAATCAGTGTCTTTGAATTTTGTCGGCACAGGCTTTCTGACCGCTTTTCGAATGATGCTTGCCGACAAAGAAAATTAACCTAACCTCTTTGATTTTTTCGCAAACATGCAGTATAAAAAGACCAACTTCTAAGCAAAATCTTCATTCTTGCTATGACTGCCCTGCCGGTTGATAGTAATTCAACTACTAAACTGTAAGTTCTCTCTCAGACTGTGTTTTATACACTTTATCGTTGACAAAATTAACCTAACCTTTTTGATGGCCCAAAGGAAAGAACTCAAGGAGCTGACAATGAAGGAAAAGGTTGATCTTCTACATTTTCTGGAAAACAGCAGCCAAAGAAAGACGGCAGAACATTTTGGGGTTAGCAAGACCACAGTTAGCAACATCCAAAAACGTAAACATGAGTACTTGGAGAGATGTGGTAAGGAAAGCGGAGATCTACAGCAGAAAAGGAGGAAAACTCCCCTAGATGAAGTCAATGAAGCCACATTAAACTGGTTCAAACAAATGAGGGCAGTTAACGCCCGAATCTCCGGGCCGATGATTCAAGAAGTTGCTAAAAAATTTGCAAGGGAATTCGGGGTGGCAGAAGATTTCCAAGCATCAAGTGGTTGGCTCGAGAAATTTAAACTGCGACACGCGATCTCCCAGAAAGTGTTGTGTGGTGAATCCAATGA